>UZAN01053846.1:0-10882 GCA_900618425.1 Echinostoma caproni
AAGTGACTCCGATGCGAGAACTGAAGGGAAGCAAAACGAAAGCGATTGGTGCGAAGAAAACAACCACCGCCTCTGGCCCCGTAACTGTTGCACAACCAAACAATGTAGCAGAGAAATCCGTTTCTTCAGAGAAAGACAATCTCAGGGACGTAGCGCAGAGAACCTCCTCACCCGGGAGGGTGTCGCAGGGCCGCGGCTGGGCAACAGTTGTAGCAAATAGGCCAAAACGCTGGTCAGGAATGAGCACAATTACCATTCTCGGACGCAAGGACCTAGAGTTCCTCAAAAACGTCACGCCGCAGGCAGCCAAGTCAGCCGACTGGGTGAATCTAAGGACGGCATGTCTTGAATAGAGGAGATTGCGTCCAGCTGTTACACAACAACAAAATCGGGGTTACTCCTCGGGTATTACGCCCGAGGACTCGCTTGATTGAGTGCTTTTGGCCGCATATATGAGGTTTGCTTTATTGTACATGTTGTAATGATTTCTCTAATTCAGTACCGTAGAACATTACGAATCAATCGTGTTTCATTTTGGGATTCGTATTGGTTCCCGGCTACGCGTCACTCAAGTGCGAATTGATTGACGTACAATCTCAGCCTCTTCTCGCTTGAACGCAGAAGAGTGCGGGGTGACCTGATAGAGACTTTCAAAAAAGTTGAAGGTCTGTCAGGTCTCAACCTAGATAAGCTGTTTACCCTAGCCCCTAACCACTGCACGAGAGACCAGAGCCTCAAGCTGCAAAGGAACTACGCTCGACTGGATACTCCGGGCAAATTCTTTTCACACCTTGTCATACCTGTGTGGGATAAGTTACCTGGAGAGGTAGTCAACTGCACAAGCATTTAAGGTGGCACTAGACTCCTGTTGGGCTGAGACGTTCCCAGAGGTTGGCATCTTAAACAGGTATTATTTGGGCAATAACGGGCACAGGTAGATGCAACTCCGAGGACCTACAACGCAAACGGCTGTCCTGTGTAATAACCTGTACGGTGCATACTCACCAATGGAAAGCTTTTATTGAAGGTCTCCCGCCGAACAGGCGAGAAAACAACCTTGCCTCTTTTTACAGCACCAGTTGTGAAGACCTTCGCGATTGGAAACTGTTTCGGTCAAGAAGGAACCCATTGACCTACTTAGGGGTGACCTCATAGAAACATTTAAGATAATGACAGGATTCACTGCTGTAAGCCCCAAACGTTTGTTCACTCGAACGTTCGTAGAAGTCACCAGAGGACACTTTCTAAAGCTAATAATACCAAGGGCTCACCTCGGTGTGCGGTTAAACTTCTAAAAGAACTGAGTGGTTGATAGATGGAATCTGCTGCCACCGCACCTGATGGAATGTGCGATTACAGTTCAATTTAAGAGGCAGTTGGATATGGTTCTGATCCCATTATACCCAGAGGTTGTATAGAATCAGGATCTGAGGTTGTTAAGGGTTGACACGCTTCTTGTTTCCCAACTGATATCCCTTACAGATATCGTATTAGAACCAGTTTCCTTCCGGAAAACAGTTGCATGACAAGGACTAGAATGAGTGTGAAGCATTGGAAGAAGGGACCTTCCTACCGAAGCAAGAATCTGGACGCTTGGTTGTCAAAAGTCTTTCCCGTCCTGCGATACCTGACCTGACCTGACTTAACACAAACTATGAACAGTTTTTGAGAAATTCACTGCCGACTGCTCTTTTGAAAGCAACTGAATACCTAACAGTAGACGAATGCAGCTTCAAAGCTGGATCTGTGGAACAAAATTAATTTTGTACATACTTTTATAAGTATTGTAACCCACTATTTCTTACTTGATATCCATCTCAAATCGTTTTTCATCTGACTCACTTAACGCAATTCCGTGGCACATACTAACTAGGTAGCAGTGTTCACTTTACAAACAAACGCCCTATCAGTACACAGATTCAGCTCCAAGGCTGGATCTGTGGAACAAGACATTTCGGTATATATTCATGTCAGTATTGTGACCCAATCGCCCACCTTGTTTATAATTTTCGTTGGCTTTTTGCTATGCTTCTTCCCATTCCTTCTCAGCTGGGTATCATCCAAGACTACCGAATTTCGCCTTCCCATTCCAGATTTGGTTGGTTTGGACCTGATGCAGGCTTGGGGTCTACACCCGCAATGGAAAATTTGGTACCGGCAATGGTTGTTGGGCGCGGCTGTATCCACCGCTTTGACTACATGCGTTCGCATTCCGGACCAGGTTGAGGAACTAACCCCATGCCTCACCTACAAGGTGTTTGAAGGTTGGGTGCCTAGCGTGTAGTCAGTCCCACATCAAAGCGACTAATACCAAAATAATTTAAACCCAAATCATTCCATTGCTGATCGAAGCCCCTAAAGCCATCGAATGAAACCCCGTGGAAGACAACTGTGTCACAACGTATAGTGAATACATATACTTTGACAGGTGCTGAACTCTGTTGTGTTTCATCTGATCCGTTCTTGTGCCTGTTTTTATCTATTCCTGTCCATTGACCGGCCGGCTGCCCCTCGTTATTTCACTCATCGATTGCCGTACGTCCAAACATCTCGCTGTTAATGTGGTATAACGATTCCAGTTTTTTGACTTAATTCCACTAACATGCTCTTAGAGAGTTCTGCTGACGTTTATAGCCATGGCCTCTCGTGTTCTGAGCCCGAGAAATCGTAAACAATTCATCTAGGTTGAGTCCCGATAAACCTCTTAAAATCTTAAAAGTCTCTATCATATCATAGCTCTTTCCTTTTTTCCCGGTCACCATTCGAGAAGCTAGGCGTTACACTCCTTTTAAACATGTTACATCTTTCCTGTAGTACGGTGCTGATGCCTGCACACAGTATTCCATGTGTGGGCGAACAATCAATTTATACAGGAGGAGAAACACCTCAGGCCGTCTGCATGTCACTAGCACACAGCCTGAACAGCTGCCCCCGAGCCTGATCAGCAGCCTTGGAGCACTGGGTTGATGGTGTAAAGTCTTAGGTCATAAGAACCCTAGATCCTTCATCTGTGGGACCTGCTGCATGGATGCCTCAGTCCTTGCCTTCTTTAATTTTTTGTGCTTCTTCTGTACTGATGATTGTGTTGTACATTCGATTATGCCTAAAGTGAAGTTACTTCAGTGGAGATGACGGTGACTTAAAGAAAGCTGAAAGACCTAGCTGAAGAAGCGTCTTCAGGATATTGACCATCCTGGCGAGCGATTTCCCTAAGCAACTAATGCCTTCAATCATGCGAAAGCATACATGCGGAACAGGCAGACAAAAGATGGTAACGTCTCTCGAGCAGGTTAAACTGTTGGTCTGAAGCCACTACATCCCCACCCCTCAAGAGGGATGGCGTAAGAAACCTCAGAGCAACAAGGGTTTGATGTCAAACCTAGGCAATCAAATGAAAAACAAAAACTTTGTGGACACCATGACTCAAAACAAAGTCTAACTGTGTGTTGCGGTACCAGTAACGCTCCAGCTAGGTAAATGTTGACTGTGGTACACAATCGCAAAAACAAAATCAAAATGAAGCGTACAATAAATGTTTATGGCCAACAGGCACAAAAAATCTGTATCTATCGACGGCCAGCGACAATATGCAAATGGATTTTATTATTTGGTTAGCATTTCGTACATCACACAGTTCGACCATGAGCAACTTTTTCTTTGAAGGGGAGCTTTGGCGCGGTGAACTGTTTAGCTAAGGACAGCCGAATGCCTTGGACACTGTCGAACAACCCGTGAGCGAGGTGCCAGACAGCGATGGCGACCCGCAACGCATGGCATGCTAGGGGACTTCACAACTCGTCTTCGCCTTAGATGTCGTGATCATAATAATAATAATAGTAATAAAGGTTTATTTCACGGAGCCCCGTGAAACATGCAGAAGCAGCATCATATGTACAACACAGTCATATGTACAACAAAAACGCAGTTACAGTTACAGTGCACTGATTCATGGAGGGAAGAGAGTACTCGAGAAAGAGCTGAACGGGATTGAACGCTGCAATGAAAATGGAATACAAAGCGGAAAAGGTCAGTGAGAAAAATGGTGGTAATAGTGGAGTGCTCTTACAGGGCACGTCAGTGGAAATAGAACAAAACGGGAATCGTTATACCAAGTAAATTGTGAAATTTTTGGACGTGCCATGATCAAGGAGTGAAAGGAGGAGAGACGATCGGCGGATCGATGTAAGGGAAAAGATGGAAACAAGTGCAAGGACGGTTTGGATGAAACAGATCAGAGTTGAAGCGTCTGTAAAGTATATGTATGTCAAAGTATATGTATTTACTGTACGTTGTGACACAGTTGACTTCAGTGAGGACACTTTTGATGGCTTCGAAAGATTTGATCAATAATGAATGATTTGGGTTTTTTTAGGTTATTTAGGCGTTGGTCGCTTTGATAATAATAATAATGATATAATTCTTGGTTTACAACGAGAAACATGCGAATGATGCACAATCAAAGGAGGCAGGATCAAAATACAATGCCACCACATAAAACCCGATCAAATGTTCACACAAAGGTAAATTGTTTGTGGGAATGAGTTATAGTGCAAAAATGTTCAATGGAATGTACTGTTGTTATATTGTTCCATTTGATGATGCAGCGCAACACAGTTTCAACCTCAAGATCATCATCGAAATCGGAATGATACAATTTTGCTGAATGAACACGTATGTTCAAATGTCATAAATGCTATGTGAAAATTACAAAATATTTGAGTGTAAAACAGCAAAAGGAGGAAGAAAAGTGTTCTAGGATGGGTAGAAGTGTTCCTATTTTACAAGATACAACAGAGCCTTATGCGAGTAGAAAAGTTTTCGTTGTCAGTTTAGGGTGAAAATCTCACCAGTTTGACTAAAGAAATATAATATACTATAATTCAGGTAAGGCAAACCTTTGGTCATCTACTGACCTCATCTATCAGAGTAGAATATATCAGCAAAATATATCATTAGCACAAAGAAACCAAAGACACGAGAGCTCATATGCTTTATCGATGATATCTGGTATAATGAAATGCATCTAAAGCGAGATCTTGAGGAATATGTTTAATTATATTATGTCAAAAATGTAAATAAAGAAGGCATACAAACTAAAGAGTTTTCATTTAAGATGACTGGACTTCTAGCCACCAACAATCTGAAACTGAGGGCATGGAAAGAGGAAATTAGGACAGATAGAAAATTTAACGCCGATCACCCCACGGCTGGGTAAGTTTAGGCATATTAGCAACACTCTTTAGCTAGGTAGGGCTATATTCCCGCTGGTAGTTCGTACACGGTTGAAATGGCGATTTATCATCAGTGTTTTGCATTGTTATCATAATCAGGGGCAGTATAAAGATATATAGCTGTACACCCTTGTGAACCATAAAAATGGATCACCCCCTGTTTACAGGGCTGGTCAGCGAACAAGCGCTACCATTTGCACCTGTTACCCGTATGATTTAGAGTTCGTCTTACTACACCAAACCCTAAGAGACGTCGTCAGCTAGCTTCCTCTGTTGGGGGTGTTGGGCGTTCTTCAGTTTTTCCTGTAGAGATAGGTTGACAGTGTGCAGAAACACTGGAATAAAATGAAAAAAGAGCAGATTTGAAGGGAGGGGGTTTGGTATACTCCTTTTTCTGAACCTCTTACTCCTCGTTGATGTCATTAAACCAGGTCATTACTAATATAGCAGCAGAGTAAACGATCTGTGTCCATCGTTATACTAATCGCACAGAATGTCTGCTCTTATAATACGAACACGATTTAAATTTCATAAAGTGGCTTACAGTAGTCTTTTGAGTGAGTTCACAAAAAACAAAAAATAGAAATGAAAATTTAAAAAAACAAGCCCTGAAACTGCTGTGAAGCCATGTAATGCGTTACTCGCACTAAAGCAATCTCGGTATTACCTAATCATAAACTTCTTGCTACAGCAAAGGAAAAGAAGGAAGTAAAAGGAAAAAGATTTAAGATACGCATGGCGTTGTGCATATTGTTCTGACCTGCAGGAAAATGTAAAGCTTTGAGGTCAGGTCCAAGTAACTTCAATGAATTCGCATCTCAATTTTTTTGTTTGCAAGCTTCTTTTTTCTAGTCAATATTGTCCTTGGCTGCATAGCGACCACTCTCGATCTTCGTGAAGAAAACCTTTTCTTCATTGGTGGTATTACTTATCATTCAGTAGGTAGTCGAGACACCAGCCCAGCTGTGTATTCTCGCTCCTTGGGAAACCATGGATCGTAATTTAATAAAACCTAGAAGAAAGATAAAAAACCGACCGTCTAGGCTCCGTCCTTGTTTATCAAAGCACTTTATAAAAGAGGTGTTACGAGCAGTATAATTTGGGCTCAGGGTATCAGTTGACTGTTCATCGGGGATTCTCTGAGCACTTAGAATATCTAATAGCTTAGACCATTTTCTGTGATATAGGGATTCACAAGCTGTATGAGATTCATAACGGTGAGGTATTTATTAATTTGGATCTTGAAAGTTGACGTGTGTTGAATAATACGTATGGTCTGAGGAAATTTATTCCACAAAGCGATGCACTTTACCAGAAAAAGTTAGATCTCATGGCCACCCTGGATATGGAAGTAGTGGCCATGTGGTATCCATGTCTAAGATGATAATGTGGGTCGGTAATATCTCTAATTTGCAGGACTGATTCAAGATTCTTATCTTTTTATGAGATTATGGAAAAATATCAGATTCAGCCTCATTCGTCTAAGCCATAGTGGATTGATATGAAGACTCTCACAGGGCTGTTTATAACTCAGTTGACACGAACTCTCGGTAAGCCTTTCTGCCAGGGATCGTTGGACTTTTTCTATCGCCGCTCTATTGCTTTATCACATGTTATAATAGATTATTGAGCAATATTCTAACAATGGTCGTACGTGGGTCTTATAAAAAACTAGTATGCTTCTCTATAGTCGAAAGGACCTATGAAGTATACCTATTAGTCGTCTGACTTTGGCAATTTAAAATAGATCATAGATGCATATTTCACGGAGCCCGTGAGACATGCACAAGGCATGATCAAATGATCAGAGCGAGCATATACAATAACAGTGCAAATACATAGGTAGACAATAAAAATGGGGGGGATCAGAACAAAATCAGTGTGAAAGGAACACAAATCGGACAAGGTCACCGACGAATTTATAGAAGATGGAGTATGCATTGAAAATGCATATCACTAGAACTGGAAGTAATGGTAAAACTGGTCTCGGAAGGATTGAACGTAGGACAACAGTGCGGGAAATACGGAGAGGCGGTCTGTGGAACAAATGCTGCCTGATGGTGGGGGCATGTGGACAGGAATAGAAGGGAAGGAATACAGCCAGAATAATACGTCGGTAAAAGAACATGTTTCACTCGATGCTGCAATACAACTCGCTTCTGGAGACAAGTTCATTGGGTTCGGGGCTTCAATCGATCAAGCAGTGATTTTGATTATTTAGATTGATTAGTCGTTGGTCGCTTTGATGTGGGACTGACTACACGCTGGACACCCAACCTTAAAACACCTTGTAGGTGAGGCAGGGGGTGTGATCCTCAACCTGGTCCGGAACGCGGACGCATGTAGTCAAAACTTTGGAAACAGCCGTGCCCAGCAACCATTGCCGGACCCAAATTGTCCATTGTGGGTGAGGACCCCAAGCCTTCGGCAGGCCAAAGAGAACCGAATCTGGAGCAAAGAGACGATATGAAGCAGTCTGGGGTAGTACCCAGCTGATAAGGGAAGTGAGAACAGGAAACGGAGCACGTTACAGAACATTACTAAAAATAAGCACATGTTACTAAAATGATGGGGTGCCGGAGTGAATATAGCGTCACAATACATGTACGGAGGAAATTTTAGTCCACGTAGCACCGACACCATTTGAGCGGAAATGCTCAAACGGAGTTCCTAAACCTTAACTGAAATAAAATAGTGATTCTGATGAGGATCTGAAGCATCCAAACCGATTCATCGAGGACAGGAGGTTTAGGGAGCAAAAGTGAAAATAGAAAAGCTAGAGACTACCTGGCTGAAGTTTGGAGGCATTCAGCAGGCAAGATACTAGACGGAGTAGGATCGGGTGGGAGAAGCAGGATAGTTCAAGTGAAGAAACCAAGGTATACGAAGGACATTTTAGTCAAAGTAATACCGACACCATTTGAGCGACATCATTTGAACCGATTTATGTTCAGAAACGGTAAAGGAACATGAATACTGCAAACCCAGGTCTCTCACGAGTAGGTTAGTTGGTACTGTTATAACATCTAGGTTGAATTTATCTGGAAGAACAGTGCATTTAAAAGTAAGTAAATTGCTTTTCTCCGCAGAAAACTTCATTTATGTGTCCTTACTCCAGAAACTAATAACACTCAAGTCTTCAATTATTTCTGCTAAGGCTGAGTTTAGCTTTCTAGGATCAAAAGAATATACGATTCTGTTGTCGTCTGCAAACAGAGAGTTCCAAGGCGGAAGACATTAAATACGTTATTATTATAGATAAATAAAGGAGAGGACGAAGTACACTGCCTTGGATAACTCCACTCGTGATAAGTTTAGGGCTTGGATATGATTCATTCCCATTTACCACCTGCTGGCGTGTTGAGATATATGAACCAACCAACTGAGTAACGGATCGGCAATACCATAAGATTTGGCCTGACATAAAAGTCTCGTGTGGGACACCCGATCAAAAGCCTTTTTCAGGTTCAAGAATAGGATAATCATAGATCTACCCCTACAGGCTGCTGCAGTGACAGTGTTCAAAAATTCAACCTGACATGTTGCACACGAACGATTTTTACGAAACCCATGTTGCCCTGTATGAAGTAGGTTATTTAATAAAAGATGGTCCATAATCTTGTTTTTTACAATCTTTTCCATAATTCTGGAAACAATTGGACGTTAGTTTTTCACTTCATGAATGGATCCTTTATTGTGCACAGGGATAATTAGGGATGTTTTCCATTGTCTGGGGTATATACCGAACCACATGAATAGATTACATAAATTTGATAAAATTATCGGAATGTCTGGGCCTTCATCACAAAAGGCGGCTGGAGGAATTTTATCAGGGCCAGGTCGGTATGAGGGTTTGATTGAAAATAATAGTGGCTTAATGTTCCTTGGATGAAAAGACACTACAGACTCACTAGAAAAGTATACCGGGGATGTATTAGCTTGACAAAATTCCCTTGTTAAACAGGAAGCAAAAGAGTTGTTGAATGTCTCCCATATGTCCTCTGGGTCATCTATATGCGAGTTGTTGTAATTAATGAAAGGGATATCTTGGTGTGGTTTGTGCTTCCTAATTTTCATTATTTTTGATAGAACTTCAGTCTTCTTAGGATAACAGAGAGCTCTCATCTCTTGCTGTATCTAAAACTAGTTAGCATACGTGTTGGTGGATCTTGATGAAAATGTACATGATCAATGCACAACGCTAAGCCCCTTGTTTTCTTGGCCTTTATCTGAAGTTTGGCAAATTTATTTTTCATGCGGGAAAGTTTGGTTATTTTTTGCTAACCCGAGATAAACTTGAAGGAGTGACGGTGTCTAAACCTTTATTAAGATTAGAATATAGCTGATCAGCCACCAATTGTGGATCAGATGAGAGAAATAAAGCATCCCAGCTTTGTGATCTCTGAAAGTCGGTGCCAATCAGCTAAGTGAAATGGCCTGGAGGATAAGAAAGTTTTAATTTTAATATTTGGCAAGGAAAATTTATGGATGATTGCTTTGTGGTCACATTTAGGAAAACCTTGGTTGACTGAATAAAAAACGTTAGTAAGGCTTTGAGTAAACAGAAGATCGAGAATGTTATTTCCTCTAGTGGGGGTTTTAACATGTTGGGACCATCCACCGACACTTGTGCACGTAAAAAATCTTGATAGCGTCGTGGGCCTGTAAACGGAAACCAACAAGCACCTGGGGCATTAAAGTCGCCGCAGATCAATTTTTGCGAAATTGGAAGGTCAGCAACTAGATTAAAAGCACTGGTAATATTCATAAAGTTGTAATTATTCGACTCAGGATAGCAATCAATACAACCAAGGAGGAGTTCCTGAGATTACAATTATATGGTTACCCACACTGAATCCTCCATAGCGTCCAAAACGGGATGTGGCATTAAAGTAACTGGGGGATTCTTCACAGTAAATACTGCACCCCCCTCCTCGGCGACTTGGTCTATCTCAACTGAGGGTTTGGTAGCCTATAATGCTGTAATCCTCCTTAGGATTGCAAAGGGTGATCCAGGTTTCTGTTATAAAAACAGCGTCATAGCTGGATGAAGGTACAAGGGAGCGCAGGAGATGCATTTTCGATACTAATGATCTAATGTTCATCAATAAAACTGACATATGTATCGTCGACTCTTGGTTGATCAAGTAGAGTGTAGCAGTTGTATCCTGGCAGTCGACATTTAAGGATAAACATTGTGTATTAAGATTACGTAGCATGAGATTGCCAGTAGCGGTATCGATAGGGCCAGGGGAGTCAGGTGTGGAATGGTTGAGGTTAGCTGTCGAGGAGGAATGAACTAAGGGCATTGAGTCAAATGGTGAAGAAGAGTCAGAATTCGGAATTAGTGAGGAAAATTTTGTATAATGTGACCCATTAGGGCAACTAATGGGGTGCACCTTGGGCAGACTGAAAAGAATATGGGTTGGTATATGGATTACACCCAGCGATGTGTGAACGAAATAACTTCATATAATTATCAGATACTTGGAATGAGGCTCTATATAACTAGTTAACCAGAAATGGGTCAGTGGGGTACAGTGGACCAAATAATTGGAGGAGGGAACGCTATAATAATGATAATATTGACAAAATATTGAAAATCGGTTTTCGTAGCTCGGGTGAACTGAATTCCATTTCGCCTGTTCGCC
>UZAN01053848.1:0-14702 GCA_900618425.1 Echinostoma caproni
CACAACACTATTGAAACCAGTTGATAAACCGTTTGACTCCAATGTGGGACGTATTGCCAGTAATATCATGACTCTATTATCCTAAAGCTATCAGTTCACATGTTTTTGGTGAACAGCAAAAAAGATTTTGAGCTTCGAAACGGTTAGTGCACGCCCTTTTGATTTAGAACCAGTTCTACGAGAATAAAATAAAGAAATAAGCATTCCGAAATTGTATACATTGTTTTGCTTTTTGCCTTAAATAGGCAAATAGGAAAAATCAACAACAAAAATATTCTGATGAAAACAGTGGCAACAAATGGACAAATACACAACGTCGGAAGTGACTAGCGCACTCGCACACATAAATGCACCATCAACAGACCTGATCGAACAAACACTCAAAACAAGCTATCTGTCGCACCAGGTGCTATAAATGACCTTGTCAGCGAAACACCCAAATTGCCCTGGAAAAGGGCAAAACATAAACAAAGGGTTAATTAATCCCAGAGGCATCCGTTATCATAGCATTGCCATCCTACGGGGAAAAGGGATTAGGGATGGATGGGGTGAGTTGTTCCAACTGGATTTGCAATTGCCGATCGTGCAATAGCCCTGCTTCATCAGTCAGAATGAATGATCGTGCCCGCAATCCAGGTGCGCACCGAAGATGATTCGCAGACCAGGTGGTACCTTGAGTAAGAGCCGACAGAACGTTCATGTAGCCGCAGGTAATCCGAGAATTGTTCAGGAGGTAAAAGCTGATGATCGTTATGATGCTGGCAATTGTTTTGATGCTAACCGATCGAAGATACTGACCCAGGATGACTATGGAAACAGAAATCACCGTAACAAAACAAAGCATGGATAAACCATCCCCCACACAGTCTCGTTGAACGATGCACCTGTCCGGACGATGAAATGAACGGGTCACGCACACCTGACTATGCGCGTTCAAATGTTTTCTGTTGCATTCAAAATGGAATAAACTAGATATATAAAAAATTGCATTTGTTTTTTTAGAATGAAAATTTCTTCGGGAATCAAATATAAGATAGGATGAACTGACTGTTCCAACAAAACACCAGGATAGTTCGCCTCAAAACAAATCATGCAAGTATCATTCCTATCCGTACCGAGAAAAGCCTCCAGCTACCCTGCTCCGAAGTTTAAAAAGAACCAAAAACAAGAATATTGGAAGGGAGCCATTTTTCTACTACCGGGTGAAGGGGAAAATAAGGAATTGTGAAGTTATCAAAATCGCATATCCATTAGATGAAAAGAGAATCAAGGGAAGAAACCCATAACCCACAGACACCACAAAACATAGTGTGAACCCATTACTAAAATACGAACAGCTGAATAATTCCAATTACTTATAAATACGCATCAATGTGTAATATTCACAATTATCCAAAGCTAGAATGTGTGCCAAACAGATCCTATTCAGTTATTTATTTTAACAAGCATTAACCTAACTAGTCGCCCCTAGGAGGATTTCCGTCAGATTGTCCAGGACAAACCAAATTAATTTTCTTCGGCGTTCGCAACCTAAGCCTCCAGATTACGTTGGTTGAGGCATGTGTTACGCATGTCACTAAGTAGGTTGCCACGGCGAGCGATGATTACCGAAGCAGTTAATGGGTGGAACGGAACCAAGGATAGTCAACCTAAAACCTGGCCAGAGGGTATGAAATCCCCAACCGGGGTACTGGGTCACTTAAGTCCTGTTAGGCTCTCTCTTTCGGGACTTCGGGATGATTGTAGTCGATGGTTAGAGACACTGAGTGATATGGCTGTGTCGTAAACAGTGGCACTCGTGTATCTTCTCAATTTCTGTACAACCCTAGACCACTAAAATTCCCCTTTTTTTGTTTGACTCTACTTTCAACCTTCCTGTGTTCCTCCAATTCTTCATCAAAATGGGCAGCAAAAAGACAGCAACCAAATCCGCCGCACGAAGGTGGATGGTTAATGATTGTACAAACTGAAACTGAACTGAAGCCTTCAGCTGGCAAAAGGCTGACGCGCAAGGCAACAGGATGTTGCGTGAAAATCACAATGCATCGGACGCTGGTGTCCAGTTCAGCGGATTATTTGTTTCTGGATTGAGGTAAACTTACAAGGTGCCTAAAACACCTTAAGATCCAATCAGGCAAGCGACCACAGCCACCAGCAGGAAGATATGGGTGTGGTTCGTGCACTTTTTCTTGGTTGGTTTCTAATCAGGGTGAACCAGTGGTGTTTCACCGACCCGGTTATAAAATTGAAGGTTGGCGTTTCTTCATTTCCACTTAAACATTCAATACCTGACATCTTTATGGAGAAATAGGGGAATCAGGAGCTTTGAACAACCAAAGACAGTCCGCCACTTTATTTTCTTTCAATGGATTATATTTTTCATCTTGACACGCCAGAAGAAGTCGTAATAAATGGTGGCCGACAACTTCAATGAGGAGCACGCAGTAATTAGTGAAACATCAGAAGCTGAATCAGGAGATAAATTCCATTTTCTCAATGTGAATCTTACGCGAAATGGAGATGGTTTATCTGAAAAGAAATGTGTACCGCCAGCCATGAACCGGGGAACAGATCAACTTTGCAAGTTTTGGGTCACTGAAATGCAAACCGAACCTTATTTTATCCGAGACACCCAAGGGATTTACAATGATAACATTCAATAAGAGAAGCTTATACATGCAACCCCCTTTCAAAAGGGATTAAACTAGCCACCTGATCTCTAGAAAAAACAATCACGCGCACATTTCCGGCCACAAGTTTACGCCTCCAGTTCACCAATCAACCCATTGTCTCTGTAAGCCCCAAGGATAAATTACTTGTTTTTTACTTTTTATATGATCACCCACTCATTTTTTGCTCATGTTCTTCAAGCCACATGGGTAGAACCATTAAGCAGTTCGCGCAAAAGATCAAAGAATAGAACCCAGCGCGGTTGACGAGAGGAAAGCTATCACCAGACCCTGAAGCATCTCGCAGTTACGGGACTTCCGGTGAGTGCAGATGCCTTTGAGGTGATCTACGCGGTGCCTCCATATCCATCAAAGGCTATTCGTCGATAGCATTTAGCAAAACCCGAGGCAGTAGCCATTGGTCTGCCATTGCTTTGTTCCCAAAAGCGATTTGTCAAAGCGCTTCAACTGTCATGTCCTTGGTGTGACTTCAGTCCCTTGACTGGAAATGACCCTTTTCATGACCCCTGTGATTGACCGTATTACCCTAACAGGTGATGATTAACCGTGATTTGGTTCTAACACTCATCTTCTTCCTTCTTATTCCCGTCCACCCAACACTCAGTTTGTTCGTGAACCACACATACCATAACAATGAAATAATACTAATATACTAATCAATTATTAACAGACATCAAACGTGATGCAAAGTTTATATGCCTATTACCCATTTATATACTTGTGTTAGCCAGAAAATAAACTTATCTAAAATCAGCCTGTTTGAGAGGTCGTACTTTCGTCCTCAAACTTTGGTGGGAAATTAAATTCTCCATGTGAATGCAATGATTAGGGCACACTCATAGGAGGGTATTTGGGACGCATCATCCCATAGAGGTATCGCACGAGGTTACAATAACAGTCATCCACCTTTGATCAAGCTAAGGTTTTCGGAATCGGGCAAATTATTCTAACCTGTTCGAGCATCGACCGCTCTCAATGATAAATGTAGATGCTCGAGCTTATTAGACAATTGCATCAGATTCATAGAGCAAAACGACAGACGGCAACATGATTCAGTACTTTTGAAAGATACACGAGGTTAACTAAACCGAAGAGAAAGATCTGTCTGGAAGCAAACTTGATCGGCTGACTACCGCGTTGTCATTGAGGAACAATCGAAAATCACACACGTAAACATCGAAACCGTCCTTTTTTGGACATGCAAACAACTGAAAAAGAACAAGGTAATTAATATCCATATGGCACATCAGTTCTACTTACTCTCATTCCGGTTTTTCATCTTTACTCTTTATATCACATGACATAAAAAAAATACAGTAATACCAGAAGAGAAGATTAGTTGTATAAAAATCGTTGCAATCGAACGTTCATGGTGAGAAAAACGAACTCATTTTTACTGGTTTCTTTTGTGGCTAATAACGGTGAATTGTAGAATGAGGTGGAAGAAGTGACTTTCAAGCAACGGAGTATAGCACGTATGTTTCCACGCGAGTGATGCTTGCGAGAGTTATTGAGGTGAGGTATGCAGTAAATAAACTTGATAAGCCCTCAGACCGTCCTTTTTTGCTGGTGGCATCTGGAATTATACGTAGTCCCATTTCATTAAGCATAAAAAAGTTGAGTAAACACTTGAATCAAAATAAATACAAATCGCGTCATTTAAACTTCTGATCAAAGCCCGGGAGGAACCAAAACCCGGTTCAGTACCAGATGCGAAAAACATGTAGTTACTCAGACTGAATTCAACCGGAAAAATCTGAGCAAAGATGATGAAAAGTAAATTCGTATCAAAGTAAAGGGTAGATTGTGTGATGAATTCGTTGTGTAAATGAGGCGTGAGCTAGAAAGCACTGGACAGCTGTTTTGACCTGGTTGGGTCTCATCAGCAGTGCGAATCCATCGACCCGGCTGGAGACTGAACAATAACTACCAATCAGTGAGCTAATTTAAGTGAATATCCTCTGATGTGGGCATTGGGTGATATTGTTAACGGTGCAAGAGATCGACGACTTGGGTTTCTGTATTATTTCATGCATAACTTTCAAGTCTCCTCAAATTGTGGATGCTGAATAGATTGTGATCCCAAGGATAGTAATTGATCTACATTGGGATTCGAATGCTGTCTCTGGACTAACTCCATTGTCATTCTTGTGGATGTTCCAAAGACTGACAAAAGGGTTACCGCAATGGTCGAATTCACACTCCTACAACAAACACAGGAACAGGATTTGCTCAAGTCTGTGAAAGATCCGACTAAGTAGACCGACACTCCCTGGTATGTTTTATTGAACGGTTTGGGCAATGTTTAATAATGACACGGAGATCCTGTTCATTCAAACTATGTGGAAGTTGATGATGTCCCAGGGAGTATGGAGACCGATTTCTGAAACGCAGTGTGAGATACTGGAGAAAGCTGGTATACAGAAAACCGTGTAGTATTAAAATGCAAAAGCGAGTAGAGCTCCCATTTCCTCATATAACATCAATCCTCTACCGCTTAGCCGGATGATGTTCAGATTATTTAGGTGGATCATCTCTAACAGTTTCGGTTAGACATCATTGACTGACATGACGTCTCCTCCTCATACTAGTAGTGTTGAATTTGATCGAACGTTGTGAAAATTACACTGATCGATAGTTCGGTGACTGAACAATCCCGCAGTCTTCTTTCTAGTCAGCTGCGGATCGCATGCCGGGGTGTACTAATTGTCTTGTTAGCTTTCCGTTCTCTAAAACTATGTTTGGTTGACAAGTTTCCATTCATCCCTTCATTCATTCGTTTTAGGATGCTCTTTGATGTACTTGTCTATCGAAAATTTCTTTGTAGTTGCTTTATTCCCTCTGCTAATCTTTCTTTGGAACAACTCACTCTTGCTCGATAACACTTTGTTTCGTTTTTGTTTAATCGGTGCTGCACTGTGGAGGTTTGTGTATTGCCCAATCCAAGTTTACTTTTATACACGCTCCATCCTCAGGTCGGGAATGTAGCACATCGAAACAAGGAATGCAAGTATCACTTTCGGACTTGAAAATATTCTGCTCATTCTATCCCGTCATAGCCCAGTGATAAACTGCCACTGTCAACCATTTTTATGTGGTTATCAGTTCACGTTCTCCCGTAGAGTTGGCTACATTGGTCGTACCAATCAACAGTTGACCAAACGGATTCGAGAGCATCATCCATTCTGGTTGAGAAAAGGATAAAAAAATGTCATTTGTGGCTCAATTGTGGAGCACCTCATCAACACGGGGTGCACTTTAATTTCTAAAGGTCATCTAAGGTCATCCACAGAATCCCGATGAACCTGCCTAAACACGTAATCAAATTTGCAGTGCGGAATCGGTAGCCACTCGGATCCACCACCCCGAACTGTGTAAACAGAAGCGGACCATTCACATATTGAGTTTGCCATGGCCAAACGATACGACATAATCAATCGTGGTTCAGAAAATCAAATGATGACTGAAGAATCGGGTCATGCAATCAGTTTTACAACTCTGTCCCCAGCTTCTCCTCCCGCGGAGTCAGTTTAGCTTATTATTCTTGATTTTTTGCGACCTTGTGATTGTGTATTAATATAGAATCTTGAGAAGGAACAATCGAAAAGAAGTTTTCGCTTCAATGGTAGTTTGAAGTTTCTGTACTCACCTGCTTTTTGGGCCCTGATTGATCCGGAAACTGGTATTCATCCTTTCCCGAGCAGCGAATAGTCCGACCCATTTCTTTTTTAACACTGCATCCTCGAGCTCCATATTTTGATGTGATTTCTCACTACCACCAACTGCCTGGACTGACACTTTTGTGGGTTATCGTATCGCACCTTGCTTTTTAGTTGAGTTTACCTGCTTCTCTGAACTGAAATCTTCTTCATTTTGTCTTGATCTTTTCTGATAGCTCTTTGCCGCCTCCTCCTTCAAGAAACCCATAATGGCATATCCTAGTGTTATAATTCCTGAAGATTTATGCTGGCTCGAGGAAGATTGTTCATGACGAACCAGAGATAGGGTATGTATAATTTGGCGTACATATAACAAGATGTCTTATTTTTAACATATTATCATAATTCCCGGTAGCATACAGGATAATAAATGGAACAGGTCGTAGGTATAATTTTGAACACAGTAGTTTGCTCTAAAAGGTCTTGTTAATTTTAACCGTTAAAAGAAACCGCCAATCGTATCCTTCGGAGGACTACTCACATTTGTGAGTAGTATCTCACAACACCAAAAATGTCAAATCCGCTGTTGATTATCACCTTGGTCTGTAGTTTTACAAAACAATCCTTATTTAACAGACCTTCCCAGTCACCGCGGGGATTACTGAACCACTGCTTCCTAGGTCGCTTAAATCATGCCGTCAACGCACTGACCCATAACAACAAGGGCGATTCGTGACCTTAAATGAGATAACGCCTAACTTATCCCAAAACATTGATCATTGATCGATTGTGAAACTCTCCACGGTGCTGTATGGTGCTACCACACTGTACATGAATAATCCAGCAACTATACCACCTGTCTGATCGGGGGTTGGTACCGCTTCTACCCAGAGGGATCGGCATTCGATCATTACCACGATATGCTTGTTGCTGGCCGATCAAGGCAATTTAATCGCTATAGTAGAAACATTCACCGGTTATATATTAGCTGTATTGGTGTAGTTGTGAACCAAAACAAGAGCCGTTTTTTAATTACGACTCGGCGAACTATTGTCCAAAACACAATCAGGAACTCGCTGTCGTCCCGTCGCATGTCCACTCCACTTTCTTGTCACGATGGTCAATACGGGCAAATGTAACTCGTCCCAGACTCTCATTATTCACATACAGACGGTCTCATACCTTCAGCAATGCACCTATCTCTGGTAAAAATGCTTCGGGATTCGTTTTTATTTGAAGGTGCTTATGGAGGAAACATCAGCTTCAGAACCACTCTGTACCAATGGATGAACTGGAATGACTTCCGCAGGGACATGCTTGCATCGAATCGGGCGTGACAACAGTTATGGTATGCCATTATCTTTACCCTTACATGCTTGATCGTACACGGGAGCTGCTGAAGGTGAGACGTCCATCGTACCAGTTGTCCTCTTGAAGTCTGCGTTGTCATCACCCATTCGGGGGATTTTTAGCAGTCTTTAGGTGAACAATGTTCACAAAGAGATGCGTTCTCCGCTTGTCTAACACCCTCACACTAGCCCAACATTCTCGACTATTAGTTGAATACTTCTTTTCGATATTGGTAAGTAGTTGGCTAGCAGATTCAATTATTCCAGATGGCTAGACAAAATTGGTCGAACTTCTACTCCTTCCTCAATAACTGAACAAAAAGAGTAGCTGTCTGCTAAGAGCAATGTGGCACAAACTTCGAATCATATCTGGCTTATAGCAGAACCAATCTCAGTTAGCACTGAGACTTTTGGAGCAGAAAAGCTTCGGGTTGTTTTTACCCCTCCGGTTTTGGTTCAATTCTACTTCTTCCATCAATGTGACCCAAATAGGTGATCTTATCAATAGTGGTCTGGCATTTCTTTGTGCTTATTTTTAGATGAACGTTTTCATCACCTTGGGACAGTTTCAGGTGGATGAACACGTTTTTCTTGCTTCGGCGAAAATACAACAGTATTATCACCGTACAACACGACCACGTCCAGAACCTCCGCTGTTTGTAACAAGTTTCCTGGAGGTAGCTAGGAAATTACATAGTGCGAACAAACTTTGTACTACTGTCCTTTGACACAGAAAAATATTTTCTCTCAGTCTTTGATTACCACCGATAATTGCTAATACCCCGACCGTAAATCGAACTGTTACGCCAGGAGAACTTCGGGTTTACGGTGTTACTATGGCTTGAAATAAAACGGAAATGGGAAGGCCCTAAAGGAAAACATCCAGCGTTGAAGATTATTTCTGCATTTATCAGTAGAGAAATTTTTACTGAAGTAAAGAGAAGGAGAAGCACAGAATAACGCATTCAATCAAGAAATTATTCAGTATTGTGGATTACTGGCGCACTGCCTATGATAAACTCTTTTGGAAGGATGATTAAACACTTTTCGTTTCACGCTACTAGAAGCATCCCAGTAGTATGATCAATAACTGAAAATATGTTGGCCTGATACCAGTGTGCAAACACTGAAAAAATCTTCAAACAATAAAGAAGAAATAAGGCTCCCATCAGAAAAACCACTAAGATGGAATCGAAAAGATTACATGAAAGAGAATTTAGCAATATGGTGAACACATTACTTTTAAGAAGCATGGACGGGTTAAACCCAACTGGTCAGTTACTCAAATGGCATAAACCAGCACTTGCACATTTCCCATACATGAAAACATCTTTGAAACCATAACCCCTCGGGAAAATACTAAAGGGTACTGGTCGCCCCATAATTCGGGAATTCTCGGAGCGATCTCGAAGCACACAAGAGTGATCGAAGACAAGCTGTGACCGTTCGACGAAACACCCATAATCTCAAACCAAGTTATTTTGTAACAGTATGTGAGAAGATATATTTATGTATTTGATTATTAGGCTTTAGGAATAGATCCATCAAGATGTTACAAAGTGGCTCCCTCAGTACCACTAAACAACGCTCACAATACACTACTGAAAAAGAAAAACTAAAAATACCAGTAAAATTCAAGATTTTCTCTTTCTCCACGTTCCGGTTCATCCATTTTTTTTTCTTTCTTTGGAGTGCATACTGCATAAGCTTCTGTTAAATCTAATTGTAATTTATTTGAGTTCATAAGCTAAGACCTTTAATGACCTGAAACTCATTCCAATTTATCATTTGCGTTAATTTTACAATGTACTTAACCTGTTGTGTCTCACCAAAACTACCGCCGAACCTAGCCCTGCGATGTGCATCCCAACGATTCCAGTTAAAAGACAGATGCAAATGGTGTAAGCCTTTATTGGTAGCGTCAGCCAAACGTGGAGTAAGAAAGGGGGACACGGGCGGTATATATGGGGTTGATCACAGTCTATAGCCGTTTGTCCGGAATCGGGGTTACGAATGCACCAATAAAGGGAGTGCAAGATTACGTGGCCAGGACTCTCAAGAAAACGCCAACACGTTCTCACGGTGGCGGCTGATCCCAATCCATTTCAAATGCTAGCCCCGAAAATTCTCAGGGGGAAGGTTAGGTTTGCCAAGACAACTCCCCTTATGAGAAGTATATCCGCATTTGAGGTGGACTTGCAGTTTCCTGGTTTGCATCCATTTTCATTTTGTATGTCACCTTGTTTCCAGTTTGGCATTTCCCGTTGTAACTTACCTGGCTGTGATATCAGCAAACTGAAGGTTTCTGACACCATTTGTAAGGTAGTAGTTGACTCTGAATTCTCTCTTCGAGGCATTTAGTTGATCTGAATGATGTGCATGACGCATTAGGACTGAAATGCGCTTGTACCTCATACGTTACACCGCATCGTCAACGCATAATTCTGCCAGTCACCCAGAGGGAACTGTCGCTTCCATGCGTCGTATTCACGCTAATCGACCTAAAGTGAAGGAACGTTGCATGGCTCCGCGTCGCCGGTTGAATTTCTCTTCCACATTCCAATTCCTTCCAGTGTCTGGGAGAACAGATCAAATGACGTTCATAACTTCATGTTCATCAAGGCCTCTGCTAGGTAAACTCAGCGAGTTCGGTTTCGGAATGTACCGATACAGAAACAGAGACCCTTCGATGACTTCTGCGGTTGCCGCTTCCCATGGAGGTCTCCGAAAATCTCTACACTTGGTTGTTCGGTTTTGGAGAGCGAGTGTGGTTGAAGCCTTTCTGCTTGCAGAATTCCATAATGTATCTTGATATGAGCTGTATGCCGCTGTCGCCGAGGAGCCTTTCGGGGATACCAAAACGATCGAAAATCTGTCGAAGGTTTGCGGTCGTTTAGGTTGACGTAGGGCTGTCCATGAAGCGAATTTCTGGTGATTTTCGAGATGCGTCAATAACGGTGAGATTGACCGTTGACTGGTCCTGCAAAGCTAATGTGAATACGCGACTAGGGTATGAAGGGAACTGATCAACTACAAAGCGTAAGTTTTATTGGCACCTCGGATGCAAAGGCGCGCTGGTGACAGATTAGGACAATTTCTTCCAGTTGTTTATTGAGGAACGGCCAATAGATATAGCAAAGAATGAGTGATTTCATGTGGCTTATTCCTAGGTGTCCGGTGTGGAATTCCTGTACACTCCTTTCTGTAGCGTCTTTGGAATTACTACTCGGTTGTCTACCTCATGCGAAGAGTGCACGCGTGAGAACCAGGCTGTTTTTAGACCTGGTTGAGGTGGTATAGGCCACATCTTCACTCTTTGTCGAATTCTAGAACACCGACATTCTTTTCGTAGACCCACCATCTCTGTCTTCCTCGATCTGAAAGCGGTTTTCGACTCACTCGACCGCTCTAAACTCTGACGCTGCCTCTCTCAGAAAGGTGTACCCGAGAAGTTTATTTCAATATTACGATCCTTTTATACTAATAGCCGAAGTTGAGTCCGAGCTTACGGCACATTTTCGTCCGAGTTCACCACGGAAAGTGGTGTTCGTCAGGGTTGCCTTCTCCATTTCTAGTTAACTTTGTTATGTATTTGATTATGGAAACAGTCCTATCCCCGTGCGGGGATAGTGGCATCGATTTACTTTCAGGTGGCAGACTGTCTGATCAAGAGTATGCAAACGACAATGTATGGGGTACTCCGTAGGAGTAGCATCCCTAACTTGGAGGGCTGTCGGCCCCTTTGGGGCATCCTCCGTTGTTTGAACTCCACCAAGTGCTCAGCTCTCACCTGTGGCTCCAGGAAGCTTTTCGGATGCGGCCACACCCTGGTAAACCGTTCGACAGGCGGGTTAATCCAGGTTGAGGGTAACTGGAAGCTCAACTCCCGATGAGTGGGCGTCTAACGCACGTTTAGGGCGGACGAAATTGCTTTCACGACCCAACGGTCGAGGCAGACTCCGTAGTCATCAGGGATGCATTGACCCCTGTTCAGCTAGACAATGTTCTATGAGCTCCGCTCTCCCCAGAGGACCAGCGGCAACCTTGCGTTACCTTTCTGCTGCCTAGCAGTTAGCAATTGCATATGCGATGGCTAGAGATTCCACCTCAACCAGAAGCCGGGTGATGTTGAGGACGTTTCCTGTACCTAACTCCCAAGAAATTTCATGGATATTCACTCAATCTGTCTCGCTAATCATACTACGGCGTTCCCGGGAAGCGACGTGCCCTGTGCTCCTCAAGTGGTTCGGGTGACAAGTACGCGCACCGGAAACCTTAAACTACGCAAAAACGTCTTACATTGGATGCTGGAACATTAGAACACTCTTAGATGCCGGGAGTCAAGCGTTAACGATACGTGCGCTGCATGACTATCAGCTGGATATTACATGCCTATCAGAACTCACATTGGCGGTCTCCGGCTTCAACAGTATCAAAATCCCTGGCATCGATAGCCAACACTGGTTGTATCAGTGGCAACGAAACGCCGGGTCAACACGGAGTGGCACTTACTTTAAGCCATCGGACTAATAATGCTCTACTTTCATGGAAACTAATATCCTTTAGGATTGCAGTAGCACGGTTCAAGGGTCATCCAGTAAACCTCACAGTAATCGCTGTCTACGCCCATCTGACAACAACGTCAGGGATGAGTTCCACGGCAGCCTTCAATCGCCTGTTATTGAAGTACCCAAACGAGATGTACCTGCCAAAGCAGGGGACTGGAACGCTCGAACTAACCCACAAGAAGCCACGAAGCATATCCTAGGGAGATTTGGCCTAAGCCAGCGCTGCGAGAATGGTGACAGACTACTCAGCTCCGCCGATTATAAACGATTGTTTACTACCAACATCCAAAAAGCACCCTCTGGCGTGGTACCGCATCTAGATTATCTTCTCATCAATTCACGATGGGTTTCTTCCATTGAAGGCTGTATATCCCATTGCGGAGCTGAATGCGGGAACAAAAGCGGATCTGTATAAGTGTTAGTTCGCGTGAAAGTTAGACTTCATCTAACAACTCGCAGGAAGGCCGTCCCCGCCCTGACTTCTTTGATCAGCATCGGGCAAGAAACAAGCCACCCAGTCTGTGTTGCGCAGTGCCTTCAGCGAGCTCATTTCTGATGCGCAAGGAAAAATATCTCGGTGGGTGGAACAATTCAGTCTACTCAATCACCTTCAAATCCAACTTCCGTAAGCGTCCTCCTAGTCATCTTCATTGTACGAAACTAACTGCGCTCCGCCATCAGGAAAAAAAGTCTCAGATACCTTCAACCATCTCAAGCCGCGGAAAACTCCCGGCGAGGACGGGATACCCGCCGAAATCTACGTTGTGTTCTTCAACCATTTTAAACCCTCTCCATAGCTTACTGTGTACAATCTGGGAAACCGAATTTTGCCAAACTGACTGGATCACATTTCCCTAAAAAGAGTGTGCGAAAACTACATAGGCATCAATTTACTTGATATGGCGGCCAAGCTTTCGCACGATTTTTGCTGAACCGCTTTGCTGCCACAAGGCACGCGCGCACTCGTCCTAACCAGAAGGGATTCCACCCCGGTGTGGGCTGCGTGGACCAAATATTCACTTTACGTAGACTCTTGAAACATCACCACAAGTATTAAAAACCCACATCAGTCTGTTTTATTGATTTTCGTGCGGCATTCGACCCCGTAGATCGCCAATCCCTCTGGAGCGTAGTTCTGACCGACGGTGTCCCAGTTAGACTTATTAACCTAATGATATCCTACTATTCCAACACTAGTGCCCGAATCCGCACCTACTGTGAGGAGTCATGCAGGTTAGGATCTGAAGTGCAACAGGGCTGTCCACTGTCCCCAATGCTGTTCAACTTTGAAGTTGACAGGATAATGGGTCGTTCGACGGAAGGATACCAGGAAGTTCAGATCTCTCCTAACTTATGGGTCACCGGCCGATTGAATCCGTCGAAAGCTTTAAATAATCGGGCTCAACCATACTCCGCAGTGACCAAGCTAAAGACGAGGTAAAATAATAAAATAATAATAGAAATGAAATCAGGCTAAAGACAAAAATACGAGGATTCTCCTCAGCAGTCCGTTCTGTCTGGCTACACGGCTGTGAAACCTGACCGCTTAGAGTCGAAGATTAGAAATCTTCGATCACTGGTGCTTAAGAATCCTTCTGGGAGTACGATGGAGGGAACAGCTCACAAATGAAACGGCCGGAAATCGGTTTTAATCTTATATGGTTGCAGACACTAATACAACGGCGGCGACTACAATGGTTTGGTCACACTCCGTAAGTCTGATGACGATCTGACCCAAGCTGCCTTGTCACCGCCTCAGTGCCCGAACTGGCGCTGTCGACAAGATGGGCAACTGAAAACCTGGTTTGACACGGCACGACAGGATACAGAAAACCTTTGTCCGCTTACGGCATTCCCCAATGGAAGTCAAGCTGGATCACAATTTGCGCTCATCTTGCCGCAGACCGCCGAGTGTGGGTAGCTGCAATTCGGTATATATATGAAGCCGGCTTATCCTTTCCCAGGAACCAGCGGCCGTAAAGTAAAAAAGTAGGATGACATTGTATTGCTAAGTGAAGATCCAGATAAGTTGCAAGGTTTTCTGGATAGCTCGGGCGGCAGCGTAGCCATGGTCAGTATTCGTTTTGCACCTTCAAAGTGTAAAATGTTACTACAATACTGGGTTGCTCCAGCGACCAGACACACTCTAACTGGGGAAGTAATACATGAAGTGGATGTTTGGTTACTCGGGCAGCTATATCTCACCTGGCGGACGTATCGCGGATACAGTCTCAGCTCGCATACTGAAGGCTCAATTGGCATTTGTCAACTTGAGATATCTGTGGCGCCGTCGCGACATCCGGTTATCTGTTAAGCGTCGAGTGTATGCCGCAGCAGTTGAGGTCAGGCGAAACGTTTTAGGCAACCGCGGTGGCCCACTGGAGCAAGTGGTCAACCTCCATAGATTATGTTGGTTGGGGCATATGTTACGCATGT
>UZAN01053853.1:5800-16102 GCA_900618425.1 Echinostoma caproni
AAGTAGTTATTGAAAATATGGGAACTTCATTTTACGCGTTGTTTGATCAGGATGCAGTCCATGATTGACCAATACTTCTCGCTCCAAGGTGCAATCAGATTACGGACGCACGTGAATTTTCAAGAGGGAAAGTGGACCTCGATTGGTTTCGACTATACCAGCGAGCCCCCCCCCCAGCTATCTGCGTTGAAGCTAGGCGGATGCTCATCCGAATAACAGGACCAAGTCTACCAATGGGTTCTCGTGTTTCAGTGGAAGTAAATAGAACACGTTATATGGATCGCGATCACTGAATATATATTTATCGTATCTGAACTATACACATGAAACCGAGATGAATGAATCTGTAATCTAATTGTTGTTGTTGTTGTTTTGTTCAAATTGATGAAGACGCGTACATACTTGGTCGAGTTCATGAAACTCTGTTGCCGGGAAGGGAAGATCAACCAGCTTAATCTTGATCCAGTAGTAGATATTATACGAACTCAAAATGTCTTGTCTCCATTAAAGGGACAAGATATCGATTGCCAAGCAAACTTCTAGTTGTGACACAGATAGCGGCGAAGGCTCTCTGGTCTGGCCGAACGGGCGGCGGTGGCCCGGTGGATGTGTTCGAATCCCACCACCACCCGACTTTCCCCACTGTGTTTAATGGCAGCCCTTTGATTGGCCCTCATCCTGAAAATTATATCTTTGTATATTCAATAAAAGGAAGTATAAATGGAAAAGAAAAATAAGGCCCACTTTCTAACCCGAAAATACACTAACGTATACCATGACAAGTTAGCCAATCACGTTGCACGCCGGAGCGAGTAATGTCGGTCAGTCAGCCCTGATCAAAAAAGTATAAACTAAATTTCTTTCATTTCCGATGCTTTCCGCACAATTAAAAATTTCAGCTTTTACATTCGTTCACTGTGCATTATCATACGCCGATTTTGGTTGCCTATTTGCATAAAAGACCAAAATGAAGATTCAGATGTTGTGGGCAGAGTCAAAGAGAACATGGAGAATGAACATGGACTAAGCTTACAAAGATAATGAGTAGATGCACGAGCGCTATGTTTGTGACACAGCCTTATCACTCATTGTCTCTAACCACCGGTTACCATGATCTCGGGGTCTCCTTCCTGAGAGCCCAACGATGCCTGTGTGACTCAGTGTGCTGGTGACGTTTTTTTCATACCCTCATGCCAGGTCTTACTTTGATCTCCCTTGACCCTTTTCCAACTGCTTCCTACCNTCGTCGTGACAACCTATTTGGGGACGGGTGCAACACATCCCATCTCATGCGATCAATGGAGGTCGACCACTTGCTCCAATAGGCCACCGTGGGTATCAAAAACTGCAGCTAACCACAATATTGCTCGTCCGATTGCGTTGTCAGATTTGTGCAGTGCTGTTTCCGTAGTGGCCAAGTCTCTGCACCGTATAGCGGCCCCGGCCGAACTTCTGCAGCATATACTCGACTCTTCACGGATAACCGGATGTCGCGACGGCGCCATAGATGTCTCAACTTGGCAAGTACTAATCGACGGAATATAACTCCAACGAGAAGCATAGGAACAATGTTGATTAAACTGCCAAACGTTCAAGACTGCGTTGCTGTGTGAATATTTCGTGCTTGACGGAAACAGTCCGTAATCAGCACAAAATTCGGGATTGGGTGTCTAGGTTTGCGGCTGGTCACCCTTCCCTTGCACCTCGTGAAATGCTCCCATACGACCAAGCTTTTCAAATAGCCTCCACTGATGAAGCCCTACTCAATGCCTTTTCGTGGCGGAGGTATTTTCCCACCAAAGTGAGAGGACGAAAAGCCGACATCTGGAGCTATAACCGAGTTGGTGGACCACTGGCAGTTCACCCAAGGGATTTAGCCAAAAACTGATTCCACACCAAAAAAGAGGCGTATGAACCACACCCACACCTTTTCGGTTGTGGTAGCAGTCACCGGCTCGATTGGGCACCTTGGACGTTTGACCCTGTCAGAAAGGCGGATGATCCGATGAACTGGACACCAGCTTTCAATGGACTGCCTTTTTTTATACCGCCCTGCTGCCTTGCGGATCGGGCTTTGGTTAGCCGAAGGCTCCGATTGTAGATTATTCAGGAAAATTCACCCGCCTTGGCTTGGACAACTTGGCAGTATTCAGCGCACAAACCAATCATGGAACGTTTTTCTTTCTCATAAAGAATATTGTACCATGATTTGCTTGGCACACGGTCTGACCTCAGATAAGTGTGAAATGTAATATAGTAATATCAGCGCAAAGTCGGAGTAGGCGTTCTCCGTTGCCATTCCGGTTAGCTGGGATTGCATGTGAACCACCAAGAAGCCTGTCTTATTCGTCCAGGTATTCCACTTGAGCATTGACGTCTCCAGTGACTGCTACGACGTGTGTTGATCGAACACCTTGGAAAACGGAAAGATCCTCAAAATTTCTCCTTGATTTCCAGATTCATTACAGTCGGTCGGTGCATACACTGATACGACTAATAAGCATTGACGCATTGTTCTGTAGCTGTTGACCCGTAATGAGCCCTCGAGGTGTACAGCGCCTAGTAGGCTACTTACTGGGATGCGATCAAGAAGCAAACGCTCAGCCTTGACACTTATCGCAATCCTGACATCAGCAGCACCGCAAACGTCAGATGCCGAATCGCCTCGTACGCGAAGAGGATGAGATCGGGTTCTGGAGATCGCAAGGTTATGATTGATCCCGTATTATGTGACATTTTACACATGTATCACTGTTTTTTAACCACACCACGAACCTGTGTAACGAGAACGCCATGAGCTTGTAAGTTATTCCCATAATAAATCTCTGATTTTTTATCTATGGTCTTGTGTGTGTGTGTTTCAGGACACAACATATGTCTAAATTGAATGTTTTGAGGGTTCTGGCTGAGGCAGCTTGTTGACCAATTTCTCTCACTATATACATATATATCTAACACCAATGTTTACAGATACGGACCCAAAATCATCACTCTAAGTCTCGTTCCTAATGGTTCCACTGACGTAGGTTCATGTTCATCGATCTGATCATGTGCGGACGTTGAACGCGGCTAAGTGAAAACGGAATTTTGGCTTCAAACTTCCTATGGCTCATATTGTTTGGCCTTACTGGTAAAACACAGTGATATCCGATGGGTGTCGTAAACAGGCAGCCTTTGGGATTATTCAGGACTGAGAGGAGTTAAACAGGTGGGAATTTTTTCTAAATGGATGTCTAAGGCTTTGGGGCACGACATATTTCGCGGTTGGCCACTAACCGGAACCTTCGACTCAATAGTCTAACCCACAAGGCAGTGGTTTTGAGATTTTTCGCGGGAGTGTGGCCGAATCATCCGTGCAGGAACTTCTAGAGACCCGTCACGCAATTTCTTCAGGTTTCGGTTCAGTGTATTGTTCCCTGGTGCGTTGATTATCGGTCAGCTGTTCAAGTTTGGCCCGTAGTTTCATGAACCCAACGAGACAAGCTGAACGTGGACGAGACAACACCTTATTGTTTGGGGGTTGCCCAGCTTGGGCGGTGTTAGCTATCTGATGTAGTGCAAAGAATTCTCCCACCGTCGAGAAGCAGTCCTAGGTGCTCCGCTCCTACGTCCATCTAGCGGTAAACTTCCCCTCGCTGGAGTGATCTCTCCAGGGTCCAGAGGTGATAATCAAAAGAAGACAGGTGTCCAAACAGCTGACCTTGTGCGACTGAGCCTCGTCTGGCCTCTAAACATTGGCCTTTCATGCCTGATTCGATCTGCGGCTTTGAGGAGCCATTCTGTGTAGATCGCAGCGTCGTGGAGGCACGCAAGCCATCACACCACGTGAAGGTGCAGTCCCGTTGTGATGGGCAATAATATGCAGGTAATTTTTTATTTAAAAATTGATGGACGAGTTCTTTAATTTTTCAGGACTGGCTTAAGACAAACGCTCTGTATGGGAATGTGCATAGTAATGCTGAATATTGATCTAATCGACTGGTAAAAAATTCAAAATTCTAGAAAAGTAGACGTTTTCAGGCAAAAATCGATTTTCATCTAACCTCTCCAACTAAGCTCAGTGGGTGGTGGTATCGCAACGGTTTACTTCATAGCACTGGTAGTCTGAGGTTCGAACCCCACTAGAGCCGCCTAACTTTGGTGGTAGAAAGCTTCGCCGTCGACCGGTTCAGTATTGCGCCCAACTTAGCGGGGTTTCATGTGGTTCGCCACTCCAAGTCAGGGATGTAAGTTGCTGGTTTTCATCACTGAACAGCGGGTCTTCGTGACTGTGGAGGTTAACCCGTCTGATATTTATCAAATAAACGTGAAATAAAAATCACCGCTTTGAATGCAAGTTCATTTGGAATGGTTGAAATGAGCACCGCAGTCTATTGGTCCAGTGTCTTTTCTTTCGGTCAGGGTTCGGTGCAACAATTGACTTTATTGGTGGCAGAACTATGTTTCAGTCACAACGTCCAGTGGAATCACAATAGATTTTCCTTGGTGTTTGGAGGTTGTTTAAGATCTGAGGCGGGTTTCATGAGAAGCCTATGTCTCCCCTTTTATTTTTACGTCGTACAGTCTATTTCTACAACAGTTTAGCATTGCATCTTACGCCCAATTTGAATGAGCGGCACTCTGTGCTTAAACACTGAAATCCTTTCCAAAGACTTTTTGGAGCCGACTGTTGACTGGCATTGTGGCTGTCGGGATTACTACATTGTATACTGTTCTTGTCTCGCAACCCATTATTAGTTCCACAAAGGATACTCTTACAGGTATGGATCAAATTTTAGTCGTGTGATGCACAAATTATAGCTCATTTGGGATTTTCTCACTAGTCGCCTACCCATTTTCCCTCTGAAGCCTACTTTTAAACATGTACACGAAGCATTCTACTTGGTCATTCGAATGCGCAACCGAACACAGAAGGTGCAGAGTCGGGCTGAGGTAAACCCGGTTCACTGCCAGGCAATTTCCGCCAGGTGTACATGTTGGTCAAATAGTCACTGGAGCTTTATTATAGGTGTTGAGTTGTTAGGGACATCATCCCAGGTGTCAATTTGTTTGCCTACAAACCGATACTGATTGAAGATTCATGCAAAGTTTGTGCCGGATGGTTATCACGTGTTTGCTTATCAGGGTAAGCTTTAGTCTGCCCGGTCTAATCCTCTATTCATCTAGCTGAACTAAATTTTGATTGAATTCTTGAATTATTCCGTTTCTGGTTGTTTGTCTGTTATCTCCATGTGTGTCAGGCATCAATTTTGAACGTTGGCTCGAAGTTACTCAGTATGTTTTTCTTTCACCTAATACAAAAATTGTGGTGTGACGTTCTCATTTTTCAGAAACGCGCGAAAGTGATCACTGTCCGGAAGCCTAACCGACATCCTTCGAACGAGGTTTCATCTTCAACTGTCCCCAAACGCAGAAGTTCTCCCATCAACTCGAGATCCCATACATATAAGCCAAGCAGAAATTGAACACTCGTGTGTGGGAGAGTCACCGTGTCACATTACCCAGTTCGACTCTAATGTTCAATCTTTGTGTACAGTCAGTCATTCCTGTGTTTCTAAACCCACTTGTTAACAACAAGTTCAGCTTTAAATTCGCCTTTTTCCTTTATCTATCCAGTCAATTATTGGTCGTCCGAGTTGCGTCTTTCTTCCGGATAGTTCGTGCTCCACTCTGATTTCCAGTAGGACTAATTCGAAGAACGAGCTGGTACGGGGATACTTTCAATAAATAAATGTCTCATTTCAAAAATTATGGCCCAAGCAACAAAACAATTCACCGTTTCCTGGAATGCGTTGCGATTTGCACGGAGCTGAAAATGGCGTCATTGACTAAGATAATGAAACCGAGATCCGAGTACTCAGTTGTTCACCATTTATCGCTTCTAGAGGGAAAATGGTGATAGCGTTTCTATGCTGTTCGCTTTCGATACTGGTCCTCCGTACCAATTGTATTCACTTGCTTCACACTGGAATACTACCCAGGTGGACAGAAATGCCATTGGTCATCGATCCCGTGTACTCTGTTTCGGCTGTCAACACGGAGCTATACAGTCGTGGCAAACGAAGAAACAACGACCCAGTTCAATCTGTAAGCTTTTTCGTCGCTTAACATGATTTTTGTGCACACACCTGAATGAGAGCGCACGAAATAGATGACAAATATCAATTCTGACTGAAGATATATCTTTTCATCGCAAGATTTTTGATGTCCGAAACCGCGGAGAAATTGCATCCAACTTACGAGGTTTCGTAAAACTTTCTTCGAAGTCTAACCTTGTCTGGTAGATTCCATCTGGCACCGGTTTCGCCGCTTCGCACGAACGAGCAACTTATTACCAATCGAGAGGTCATGGTTAAACGATGAGCCAAGCATTGTGCTACAGTATTAAACCGACCTGCATTATGCACAGACACTCAATTACAGAATACCCCAATCACATTCGTACGAAATGTATTTTGCGGTGCCTAGCAGCTCAAGCATTTTAGTTGGAATTAACTAACTGAAAGACATGACAAACCCCAGGAAGGCTGAAATCCAAGCAGAAGTTCACAAAGATTGCCTCTCAACCCTACTCTATCCTTTCTACACTTTCTCGATAGAACTAACTTATTATTTCGGTCATTTTTTATTGCACGTAATGTGAGTTACACCAGAAGGGGAGAGCGCTAACAAGTGTGTTTCTCCGTGGTTATCGGGTGCAGCTGACCAGGATTGTGATACAAGGGCCAGCAGATCACCGTTGGAACGACGCTATCGGAAGCCATACAGGCGGTCGTTTAGTAGTCCTTCGCGTTCGAAGAACGTGCGTAGTTGGTCAGAAATGATAATTTTAAATACTGAAACAAGCCCTTCCCAAGATTAATTACAAAAGAAAAGACCATATGGCAATACTGCACGATTTATGTCCAGGACGATTTCGCTGCATCTCAACATGGTGCATACTGCAGAAAATACATTGTTTATATAGGGCTTTAGCATGGCAACAAGGTAAAGCAAGATACATAAAAGAGGGAGGGGTATCACCAGGGCAGGGAGAGACTAAAATAAAGTTTTTTTTTGCTGACACAGGGGGCTTCCATCGATTAATCGCAATTGCTTCGGCAAACCTTAGCAATCTTGCGACTTGTGACTTAAATACTTCCGAAAGAACAGATGCAAGGAAAAGGGGTCGGTAATTGTTGGGTTCAGAAAAGTCGCCACGTCTGGGGATGGGAGAAATCACGGCGTTCCCGAGGGGTTGGAAAAGTAGGATGTTGGAGGGGTTAAAAAGTAAAACAAGGGCCAACTCTGGGGCACAAGTCTTGAGGACAATGGGTGGAATACTGTCCGGACCGGGTGGTTTGTTTCCGTTGAGAGAGTGTAATGCTTGATGGATCTACCTAGTGCTAGTACGAGGTAGAAAAGAGTTACCAGTAAAACAGGAAAGAGATGGAGGAGTAGGATAATTGGGTAAAGTGCAGTTGGTGACGTACAAGGAAGCAAAATCCTCAACATTCTAGTGTGATGGAAATACAAGATCACCAGACGAATTACGGATAGGGGTAAGTTGAAAGGGCGGAGCATACGGGACGTTGTTTTGGTAAGAAACCGAAATGTTCCTCTATGGGTAGCGGACGAGATCAAGTTTTCGGCTTTACAGAGAACGAAACGATCTTCGGTTCTCGGAATGATTATCGAGAATGTTTCTGGTTTGCACGAAGCGATGATGGGAGTCCGTATGTGGCAAGCGGCGGAAGGCTGGGCGTTTTGAGCGTACAGCACGATCACATGCGTGGTTAAACCACTCGGGGATTTGAGTTTGCCGGGTTTGGGACGGGGCGGAATAAAAAGACCTTGAGGAACAATTTCAGCAATGTTGGATTCCTATGTGGAAACTTCCGAAGAGAAACAACAATTATTCGAAGTATAAAAAGCTAGGAAATCAGGAAAACCAGTTCACTGAGTTGTAGCATCAGAATGTGTATCGAGGTGGGTGATGGATCGGGGTTGGTCAACTTAATATAGCAAAGAATAATGCAGATTCGATGAGCTAGGAGGAGGGGGAGTACATATATATGGGAAGAAAGAAGGGACCAATATGAGAATTAGAGGGTATGGGTCTTCAATTCGATCAAGGACAATTATGTGGAGGTCAACTAGAAATCTCCCGGGGTGGAAATATGGCAGTTGGGGTCGGTCGTAAACGTGCGTTCAATGTTCGGAGATAAAATCCAAAGATGGAGGTGTCGTCAATACTGGAGAACGATGTAGAACACATCAGTATGGTTGAAAGGAGGAATTCGAAGCTTCAGTCACATCAACTAAAATCCACGATTGGTAAAGTCAGGGTTTGGGATTTTGGAAGCGGCGACTGATTGGTGAATAAAGCCGCAGATGCCAGCTTTGTTAGAATGACGTGTGGTTGGGGACTTGAAGGTGTGTGGTATCCGACGAGGGAGAGATTTGTATTTCGGTCAAAAAATGACGAGAGGAGAAGAATGGAGAAATCGTTGTACATAATCAATTTCGTGGTTCAGATCGCAAAGGTTAGTGATAGTTGTGAGTGCGTATTTACCTTAGGAATGAGTAGACCTAGCGAGAGAGGGAAGGATTGCATGATTTAGTATTGAAATCTTCATTTTTTGAGAAGGAAACCGGCAGCCATGATCCTAAGACTTGGATTGGCAAATCATAAGTTTTAACAGATCAGGCCAAATAGTGACGAGGCGACGGCAGAGCCTACCACCTTTTCCTAGATAGGTGATGAACTATTTTTCTCTTACTACTTGGGGCATCAGTGCCATCGATATCACAACCAAATTTTTCTCCTCGGTCGTTTCACAGCAGAAGGCTGTGCTCTTACTCGATTACATCACAGAGGGTTTTTCATGGCTGAAGAGCGTATCGACCAAATCTTCACATTGAAGACTTTTGAAACATGATTATATGTTCCAACCTCCACCCAATTTGTCGACGGTCTTTGCGAATTTTATTCAGTCAGTAGAGGCAATTGTGAATGACACTGAAATCCCAATGAAACTAACGAACCACGCGAGGAAGGATTATTGAATGGTATGGGTTCGCATCCGAACGGACGGGGAAGAATCAGCGCGATTCATACTTAACTCTGGTGTGAGGTAGAGGTGTCATCTCAGTCTAATCAACCATTACACTCACGGTTAAGCCAAAGGCAAAATTCTCGACCGCATAGAACGCCAAAACGAGCATTCCTCGTGCTTCTCAAAACGAATTGGACAGGGGAAGCAATAATCCTCCGAATACATGTGCAAGTCATAGTTGTCACCGTTTACTCAGTGATAACATGCGCCAGACAAATCTGGCTTCTTCGAGAGGACGTTAGAAGACTGGAAGCGTTGATCCATCGATGTCTCCTACGAATAACGCAAATAACACGGAGATCAGTTATTAAACAATGAGGCCTAATTCAACATTCGACGATTTTCAGTATTCACACAATGCACCCATTTCAAATGGCTTATTTACGTTCTACGATTTCGGCAAGCAGAAATGTCTAATATCTGCCTTGCCCAAACAGTATGTTCGGCTTAGTGCTGTTGTACGTGTAGCCAATCGAAAACCTAGCCCATTACTAGCAAAACGGACGTCGCCCTTCTGGGAATACACAGAGTTTAGAGTTCACGCCATTAACGACGTAGGGAATCACCAACTGCCCAAACCTCACCTTTAATCGTCAGCAATGGGCACCGTTTTCTCCAACGTCTATGAAGCCGGCTCATCCTCTCATAGCAGATAACCGCATAAAAGCAAAGTACACAAGTTGTCGAAACCCCGGATGGTTGGTATCAACTGTTATTTTGTACCCGGTTTTCAGCCACGTGACGCGGTCACATTGTGCATCAATCGCCTTTTGACCCAGATTCACGTGATTTAGACATCATCTATCTGTTTGTATGGATACTTCGGGGTTGACAAAGTTGGAGTTTACGTACGTGTTTCCATATTTCAGAACCGTTCAGTAGACGGTGAAAGCAAACCCGATCGAATAGGATCAGTGTTCTGATTTTATTGATACGTTTTTTATATTCCTTTGAAATTTGTTCGTATTCTATCGTATTCGTATTTCCATCAAGTCAACAAACATTTTATGCACCTAAGGGGTAAATATTCAGTAACCTGAAAAGAAAGCATACATCAGTTGTGGTTAAAAACAAGATGAATTGGATTTTGTGGTAGAAGAAAACTATAATAATCGAATATGAACCGGAATTGAACAGCGCGAACTGAACTCGGACTGAAAACCCACTGAATTACGCAACGCAAGGTAAAACCAAGACGAGCTGT
>UZAN01053859.1:2179-13335 GCA_900618425.1 Echinostoma caproni
GCATGATATGGTGAATTTATCATTGCCATAATAGGTCTTACTGGAACTCCTTCTTTATGGATCTTCGGGAGACCATATAGTCGAGGGATGGTGAACCCACATGGTTTCANTGTCTATGTGCCCCTGTAACTTTAACACCTTCAGTAGATCTGTGATTTCACCCTCCACTTTCTCTGTCTCATCCTTTCCTTTGTTACATCTAGAGAACTTTCTGTCATCCAAAATTATTTCAGAGAGCTTTTGAACATAATCATTTGTGTTCATAATAACCACGCCGGTACCTTTATCTGGTTTGAGCAGTATGATGTCTTTGTTCTTTCTGAGTTCCCTCAAAGCGTTTATATGCTGACGTGTAAGCGGTCCGCGGTTGTGTACGTGAACCTTTCGGTATTTATAGCAACTTGTCACCAGAACACTTTTAAACCTTTCCAAGTCCTCGTCTGAATTAGGTATCAAATCTCTTGTTTGACCCATCAGGCTTTCGAAATTCACCTCCAAATCTATTCGGTTAACTGTCTTCGGGGGCAACAAAACTTCCATCTCATTGATAAAGCTTCCGTTTCTATACGAGATAGCTGCCCATCCGACAAATTATGCACGAATCTCTCTGGTTTATTGGGAAAAGCGGATATCTGTGCAACCTTTTGGGAATCTCGTAATAAACGTTCTCGAATGATCTGAACGCGACGCGCACAGATTTGACTTACGAATTTATTGAATTCCATCTGTTCATTTTCCGGTAAGTTGTCCACAAGATGCTGCCGCTGTAGTATATTCCGTTCGAATTCTGCAGTTTTAATTTTCAACGAATCACAAACACTCAGCACATGTCTCCTGAGGGTTTTGCTGTTGGGATAGATGCGATCTCGGCGGAGTTGTTTCCAGTAACGAATGACATATTCGTTCTTATTCACACAATTATGTAAAAAGTCAACATGAGTGTTAGCTTCCGCAAGGCGAGTGGAAAATTTCAGGAACGTGTTCAGTTCCTTAACCACACAGGGATCCTTGAGCGTTCTTAAAAGCTTGAATATTCCCATAATAACATTGAGAAAACGAGTCGGTGAGCGAACAATTGTTTTCGGATATTCCTAGTCATGCGATTTTACTATACGTGTTTATTACCTTTGTAACGTTAGACCGCATTTCAATTACTTAATCCTACATTCTTGAATATTCCTAACATTCTATAACTACTTTTGTCGTTAGATATATATCTGTTCATACTTATACACTGCACTTGTACTCTAAGGTTCATCGTTTTTCGGGCTTGCATCAATTGATTTGCCATTTATCTTCTTTTTGAATTCATACCTGACCAATAATATACAATCAGTTCTCTGAGGGTAAAGAGAGCGGTCCCACAACTGCTGTGAAGGAAGAGGGTATATTAAGACTACAGGCACGTATACCCAGGTTTGTATCCGAGGATCCCGAATTTCAGTTGGCCAAGGTTGAGGCCCATTTTGAGCCATCCAGGATGATTAACGAGCTAGCCAAATTTATGCAGCAAATAGACCACCTCCAGGTATATGGTCCTGCAACGGTTTTTCAACCGACAGTTTTGCAACGGCAGTTTTCGTTTCATGCCTCTTGTTTTCTCCACGCTTCCTGATAGATCCATTCCAGCTTGCCGCGATTATCAAGTTACGTACCAGAAGCCCTTTTACCCTTCACTGGTGATTAGCAGCAGGACGGGTTTAGTTTCTGACCAGTCATGTGTAATTGAGGATTATCGGAACATGGTTACTTGACCATGGCATACTTATCAGAATCATCAAAGTTCAGATATCAGGTAGTGACTTAGACTATCGATTAGGTAGCTAACCTAACGCTATGCTTTTTCTTCTTTTTTAAGGCCCCTTCTCCACCGGACACAATCAAGTGTACCGTCAAAAATTAGCACTTATCGCCATTATTTGACGCTAGCTATCTTCCAGGGAAAGTTTCTTAATTACATATAGTAACTTGGACATTTTCGGATTAAGTTTTGATTGAACTATTTTCGTGCTTTTATTGAGCTCAAAAAGACAGTACCGTCACAATTCCCCAAGTTGAGCTCTATATCACCGGCTTTCCTTGCATTGATTAGATCTACTTTCAGGTTTCCGCTGTCGTTGCTTAAATAACAGACTAAGCTTAGCCGAACTTATTTCCAACCTTTCGGCAGTTACAGAATATATCGCTTTCTACAAATCCAATCCTTGGTTCTGTTTCTTCTTGGGACGAATATCCAGAACGAACGTGAGCGAACATTAGTGATAGGTTCTCACAAACATCACCAACCGCCTAGTACTGAAGCCCCGCGCAACAATGTATGATGCCCGCCTTCAGACCGACTAGATAATGCACTCTGAGACTCGATTCTGCTCAAATTTGGCATGCTCATGGAGAGCGGTGTTAAGCAGCTTCTCGGTGGCCTACGTCTCGGAGACAGCGGCCTTGATACCCCCGCAAAACGTCTAAATTATATGCAGGATCAGGATGCAAGCCTGTAAGAAAATATACTGCGTTTGTCTTGGATGCAAGCTCTACCAAAGAGCTTGTCTTCCATATTACAATCATTCGGTCAATGCAACACGTACACTGAACTAGCTGAAATGACCGACAGGGTTTACGCCGACCAGTATTTGGTTCACTTGATCCCACAGCTCGTGCAACCTCCGCCGTGCTCGGACAAAGCCAAACCAATAGCCTGTGTGAAAGCGTTGGTGGCACAGGTTCAAGTGTTGACGCTATCTGGTAATCGCCCATGACAGCGCCGTCGAACACGTTCCCACTACAAGAGCCACCGTTCTAGGCGCCCAAGTTCACGCTCACTGTCTACAGGAGTATGACCGTCATTACGGCGACGCCGCGAAGGGATGACTCACGCCATGCAAGTACACTCCTAAATTGGGAAAATGATCGTCCGACCGGCCCAGGCAACGATCATGTTCGGCTCGCTACAACTAAGTTTCATGTTTTTCGTCAATGACAGAAATACCGGGATACGTTTCCTGATCGACACAGGTGCACAGGTCAGCGTTATACACCCTCGTCCCGCTGACCTCCATCGACTCTCCAGTAGAACTGGTCGCCGCGGACCGCACACTTACCAAAACCAACGGCGAGCGTTCACTCACAGTGAACCTCGATATTCGCCGTGGCTTAATCTGGGTATTCATTTTCGCCTAACTTTTACAGTCAATTATCGGCATTGACTTCTTCCGGCACTTGAACCTCATGGCTGATCAGGTTGGACATGAGCTTATTAACCGTCTCACAACATCTGAAACCATCGGGATACTATTTGAATTATTCCTCACCTCGTTTTCGCTGGAATCTGTTGACTAAACTTCGTGGCACATGCAAACCTGGTAGCTGTGACCACTTTCTAAATCGAACCTCAACTATTACACCGATTCAGCTTCAAAGCTGTATCTGTGGAACACATTCCATCTTGGCTTCGTGAAAAATATTTTATTATTATTATCATTAATGTGCCCATTGTCTTGTGACATGCTGTCTCTTCCTTTATCCCTTCTCAGCTGGGTGTTACCCCAGACTGTTCAGTACGACTCTTTTATTCCAGTTTCGTTTGGCTTGGGCCTGTCGAAGGCTTGGAATATAAACCCACAATGAAAATTTCGACCCTGGCTGTGGATGCTGGGCATAGCTGTTTCGACGGATTTTTCTGCATGCGTCCACATCCTGGCAAACTTATGAACTCGTTGTACTCCTTCCTATTTATTCATATTCTTGTGACTCCATTTTCCTCGCTTATTGTCCGACATTTTGCCTCTCCGTATCTTCTCCCATTAGAACCGCACGCGGAATCCCATTGATAACGGGTTAACAGTGACTTTAATTCCGATTGATTTGCTTATACAGCACATTTTCCATCCTCCGCACCATCGTTTGCGACCTTGTCCGCTTTGTGTTCCGTTTACACAGCGTTTTCGTTCCGCTCCCATACCATCTCCAGTATGTACGTCTCCCAAGTAGTTTATCCATTTACCTGTTCTGTCGTTGTACATATGATTATATTGAACATATGATCATGCCTTGTGCATGCTTCACGGGTTTCGTGAAATATACATTATTATTATTATTATTACCTTCGACCGTTACTATATATACCCCACGCCACAGACAGCTTCCGCGTGGTTCTCTCCGAGTTCCCGGAGTTGTGCAAACCGCCGGGCACTCTACTTGGGGTGAAAACAGACATCGTCCACCACGTCGTTACTCGCGGTCCTCCTGCCAACTGTCGCCCCAGATGCCTAACCGCGGACAAGCTCAAAGCAGCCCGAAATGAATTTCAGCATATGCTGAATCTCCGATTTTTCCAACCGTCCTCCATTCCTTGGGCTTCATCGTTGCACATGGTCCCAAAGAAGTCCCCTGGTGACTAGTGGTCGTGTGACTGCCGCCCCTTAAACAACGTCACCACGCCGGATGGCTACCAAATCCCTTAAATTCAATATCTCACGGCTAGTTTGGGGTGATGTAGGGCACGTAGTAAAATCAACTTAGTTCGCGCGTACCCCGAAATCCTGGTTCATCCTGGAGATGTCACCAAGACCGTGGTGATCACACCGTTTGGTTTGTTTGAGTTTCCGCATAAACCTTTCGGCATCCGAAACGCTTCAACGGTTCACTGACCAGGTTTGCTACTGTCTAGATAATACCTTTGAGTATCTCGACGACATTCTCGTAGCGAGCGCTACTCCGGATGAGAACAAGCATCATCTACGCGCTCTGTTCACGCTTCTTCGCTAGCACGGCGCCACAATAAACGCGGTAGTGCTCTTTTGGAGAATCTTGCATAACCTTCTTAGACCATTTTATCTCCGAATCTGGCGCCGCACCTCTACAAGACAAGCTGATAGCCATTTAGGAGTACCTAGAACCCACGCTATTGAAACAACTTAGACAGTTCCACAGGCTAATCAACTTCTATAGGCGTTTTATTCCCAGTTCTGCCGATCTCATGCAATTGCTAACAGACCTCTTGCTTGGGAATTCTTAAACGTCCACGTTCCAAGAGGAGGCGTGTAAGGCATTCATCAGCCGGAAACAGGCCATCTCTAATATGGCCTCCGTTGTACATAACGTTCCCGGCAGCCCTCTGGTGCTAAACACCGATGCGTTTGATATAGCCGCAGGTGGCGGTATTGCAACAGTTGATCAACAACGCATGGCAATCATTCGTTTTCTTTTCTAAGCCACTCCAACCATTCGAATATCGATATAGCACTTTCGGTGGGGAAGTACTCGCCATATACCTTGCAATATGGCATTTTTCACATATGCTCCAAGTCCGTTCTTTCGTTGTACTCACCGACCGTGAGTCCGTCATCTACGCCTTCCACTCGAACTCCGGCCGGTAATCTATCAGAGAGTCTTACCAACTAGACTATATCATCCAGTTTGCTGAGGATATACGGCACGTCACAGGTGCCCGCAAACCTGTAGCAGATGTACTATCACGCGTCAACCTTGTCACGTCTTCCGAGACTGTCCAAGGCCCAAAAATCCGACCCTGAGTAGGAGCTTCTCAAAAATAACAGCTTGCTCTACCTCCAGCTTGTTCCCCTTACTACTTCAGACGGCAACATTTGATGTGATTGCTCTACAGGCGCCCCTCGTCAGGTAGTGGCACAGCCCTATAGAAAGCAGGTCTTCAATACCTTGCACAACTTGTCGCACCCCGGCATTTGCCCCTCAGTTAAGCTAGTGTCTTAGCGTTTCGTTTGGCTCAAAATCAACCGTGATGTAACACATTGGGTCTGCACTTGCATCGAGTGCCAAAAGAATGACTTCCATCAACACACTAAGACTCCGCTAGGGGGTTTTGACTCCCGGAAAGAACGTTTCCAACACGTGCAAGTTCATTTGGTTGGACCTCTGCCGCTAAATTGAGGTTTTACGCAACTCAAGACTTGCGTGTATCGTATTTATAGGGATTTCGGTAGAATGAACATAAGTGGGTTTCAGGAATACACCGCACAAATGCAATGGATTCCTAATCTAGACACTGTAGACCTCGAAGAATGCTGGTTGTTGATCAAACACGATCTCCTCAGCCTCCAGGAGACACAAGGAAAAACCGCCATGTTGGCGAGCTGCAGTAACCAGGGCCATAAATTAACGAATCCGAAGCCTGCGAGCCTACCAACTAGCCCGCACCCACGGGTCGTGGGTTCAGTACATCGCCCAAAGAAATGCAGTGATTTACCTCTTGAGAGAAGAAAAGATGTTATTCGGAACGAAGCTGGCCCAGAACGTGAAGCTGGAACTAAAGAGGTATTACGGGTATGTCCATTCGAGGGCTCTGCCAGAGAAGAAATAGGCCCACTGATAACTGAGAAAAATAGCGTTATAACTGAAAACCAGAGTAAAGTTGACGCATTCTGCGCTTACTTTAGCGGTGTGAAGAGGTTAGACACTAGCGAAGCAAGTGATTCTCAGCCCTCGGCGACAGACAGTAGAGAAAAAAAGAGTGACCGTTCATCAAGTATCGGAGGTACTAGGCAGCCTTAAGTTATCCAAAGCAACAGAAGCAGACGGAATGAGCCTAGTGATGAACAAATCGATTGCTGATATAATTATGGTGTCAATTCGCAGCTTTATAGGGCATCAGTAGCTGGAGAAAGGTTACCGTCTGACTGGAAAACGGCCTCTGTAGTAGCTTTGCATAAGAAAGGTAAAAAAACAAATGTTAAAATATATCGACCTGTTACGTTCACTAGCGTTTTATGCAAGGTACAAGAAAAGATACTCAGAACGCACCTAGTGAAACACTTGGAGTATAACATACTTATGACAGAGGTACATTATGATTTCGTTAACCGACGTTCATGCCTGACAAACCTGTTGTGCTTCTTGGAGGATGTAACTGCAAAGATAGATGAAGGTAAAACCATAGAGGTTTGCTACCTGGACCACAGCAAAGCTTTTGATTCGATGAATCAACGCCTGTTGTTGAACAAATTAGAACAATTAGGTATCCAAAGACAGCGTCACAGGTGAATAAGCGTATTTCTCTCCTAATGATCATCCTACGTGGCGACCGGTCAGAAAAGGTCAACACCAATTCAGCTGACTAACGGAGTTCCACAAGGCTCACTAGTAGAACCGCTTCTATTCCTTCTCTACATAAATAACTTTCCAAGCACTCTGACCTAATCGTGCTACATTTTTGCAGATTATCTCGAGCTGTTTGGTTCGAACGGAAGAAGTAGACTGGAGCAGAATTTAGAGCAGGTAGCTAGACAGGAGAGTACTGGGACCAAAGTCTTAACGCAACCAAGTCGTGCTCACAGGGTCATTCGACAGAATAGAAGTTCACGCGGAATTGGATCTTTTTACTAGTGAATCACCTAATCGGATAAAGGACTTAGGGGCAGTGATATATAACAACCTCTACTGGTCTGAACATTTTGCAGTAGCGGCACGCAAGGTTAGAGGGAAATTGTCCGGAATAAAGCAGGTCCTAACATTCAGGCAAACGTAAGTCTTCATTCCCCTTTACAAAGCCATAGGCAGACCACAACTGAAGTTATGTGTGCAGCCTTGGTAAGACTTATTCAAGAAAAATGCCGCCGGTTTAGAAAACGTTCAGGGTTTGAATATCAGAATAGCTGAACCTAAAGAGGAAGAAAAACTGGAGGCTCTAGGGCTCTTCTCATGGGAAAGAAACAGAATGTAAGGAGACCTGATAGAAACCTTCAAAATCATGAAGAGAATATCGGGGATAGAAGCGGACAGTCTCTTCAGAGTAGCTCCCCGGTGCGGCACTAGGGGTCATGAGTTCGAGCTCATGAAGCAGAAATGTCGATTAAACATGCGTAAGCACTTTTTCAGCAATAGGATAGTCGATACATGGAACCGGGTTTCAAATGAAATAGTCAACCTCCAAACAATGCAGGCCGTTAAGACTGCACTTGAAAAACAATGGGTGGAACTATTCCCACCTCTAGCACTGTATATGAGTAGACGCGTGCCGTATGCTTAGGATGCCATTTCCCTATGTTACCGATGCACGCAATGGAACGCTCACATCTTACAATTCACTCGCCAGCTTGAAGAGATAAGATCAAATTTATGATTCTTATTTCAGCAGAGCTAGTTGCCCACCCGGTGAAAAGACACAAAAACTGGATGAGTGGAGTATTTTGAAGAGCTTTTTGTGTATATACTGGAAGATCTGTATTTGGGAAAAATGGTTATATAAGGTCCTGTCGGTACGACTAGCTTCTGAGTTAAATCACTGTTTGGGCGAGGGTGATCGGGTTAAGACGGGGAATAGAGTTTTCAGGCCTCGCCAGGTCTTCTGACATCAATAAAAAAACACGGGGCATTTGGGTCGCTGTGTGTGGACCTGCGATTCAAAAATTGAATTTGTTTAGTGAAACTGTCCAGTCGATGGAGGATTCCATAGAGTCCTGCTTTCTGGTTTTTCGGTTTCCTTCAGTTTTCTTCAACGTTGCATATCGTACCGATCCGATGGGATACGCCGTTATTCTTACAGCAGAAGATCTCTGGAAAAGAAGCCGGAAATGGGAAAGAGTCTAGATTTGTTTCCTAACTGATGAGTGGGGGAGGAGAGGAGAGAAAGCATGCATGTAATCGCGCGATCTACTGCTAGAAGTTTAGAACAGTCACGAAAATGGGTTAATAAAATGCACAAATAAAACAAATTCAACTGATGACCGTTGGATAGACCTAGCAATGAAAATAGAAGCGGGAATGCTGATTCTCGGATGACTCTAGAGCGTTAAAACAGATTCGTCGAGGAAAAGATGTATAGGAAGTAAATGTGAGAACAGAAGAGTAAGAGAGCACATGACATATGTTGGGAAACTCTCAGCAAGCACAATATTAAAGAGAAGAGTGATGAGTGGTTAAGGGAGGCGAGTTCATCTGCGCACTTACAACCCATCTTTACAGGATAGACTAAAAAATGCCAACACCACCCCCCAAAAGAGAAAGCTAGGTGGCGACGTCTCCTAGGATTTGGTACAGCAAGATAAACCCCAAATAATACGGGTAACAGGTGTAAATGGTAGCACTTGGTCACTGACTAGCCCTGTAAACAGGGAGTGAGACACTTTTATGGTCCACAAGGGGTTACAGCTACATAATTTTGTGCTGCCCCCTGATTACGACAATAAAAAGAAACGCCAATAGTAAACAACCATTTTGACCCTGTAAGCAATATCATTGAGAATTTTGGCACCCCAACTCACCCCTAGCTATAGAGTGCTGCTTATAGACCTCGGTTTACTCAACCGTGGGGTGATCAGCTTCCAAGTTTAGTTATGTCCTGATTTTCTTCTTCCATGCCCCTAGTTCTGAAATTATCATGGCTAGAATTTCAGTTATTTTAATTAAAAACTCTATAGATTGTCTGTCTACTTTATTTGGTTGTTTGCGACAGTAGATTCCAGTACATCTCTAAAATAACTCTTACTCGATGCATCTTTTTAAACCCGATTTCCGAAATAAAGCATTCTCTCCTGATTCTGAGGCTTATGTCATACCTCTCAGTCAGGACGAGCGTCACCGTTTAGACACCGAAAACGCACCGTTTCGTCTTCGATTAGTACCCATCGAAACGGATTGTTGACTGTGGATGACACTCGTAAAACATTCAGCAGAGATTCATCGATTCATTTAACCAAAATAAAATCGAAATCGTAAGAAAACGCGTGTAAGGGGAGTAAACGATTAAAGTTAGCTTCCTTATGGGAAAACTAAAACACTCAAGACAGTTTAGTGGGCCAAATCATTGCGAATGCAAAACAAATACAATGAATAAGTAGATTTCTATGTAATGAAAAAGTCCATGTATGGCAAACGGTTAGCTGTATCTTGGAATCTTTTTAATAAAGTGGACTAATTTCAATTTTTAGAATAGAAATGACCACGCATTTTGGATTTCCATACATGTAATTACCGAGGTGCCTTCGGTGACGAAACGGTACCTCTCGATTATACCCCTGTACTGACTAGGCTAGTGGCATTTATGAAAACGTTTTCCATAGCCGTCACTTTGAAAAGCATGAAAAGTAGCTAATAAGACGTTCACTTTTCCTATAGTATGCAACATTTTCATATAAACGAGTAAGTGTGTCTCCTGAGGCTGATCGTTGTCATATTTTCTGCCCTCATGAGACTCCGTTGTATCACTTGGCAAACGATCACTTCTACTTGACAATTAGCGTTTTTCTTCATAAATTGACTGTATAATACCGGTAACTTTCCATATTTTTAAATCTCATTCGTCCTAATGCATATCTGCGTTTATGTTGTCTTTTGACACTCTGTAGCGTGGAAGCAGAAGACGTTTTAAGACAATATAATTTGATTGATAACATACTACAAGGTAACAACACAAATTATAGCCAAACGAGGAGTTACCGTTTGCGTGACTTGCGAGTTCAAGGAGTTCTATTTTTCCATAACAATATTAACAGCAGAACGGTCTGAAATAGCAATAACGCATTGTGTCACAGCTTGTTGTAGGCACACGTATTAGCAATAAAAATAATGGCAACAGCAAGTCAAATGTTGGGGCAGGGAGCAAAAAAACTAATAGTTATAGATTCTTAATGCGCTGGTTTTCTTTGTCACGCCATACACTGTCTCCTCCTTCGATGGCTTCGTCCGCGGAGCCACTGCAAGTCCTTTTTCTGCATTCCACCGGNCCGGTGGTTACACTGCCAGCCTTGTCTGATCCAAGTTGCTGGTATAGCGTTTTAGGCGATGGATGTGGACAACCGGTAATTGCTCTTGACCGGGTGATAGTCCGCGAATCGCACAGTTCGTGTCGCTAATCAAGAATTCCATTACTTAAGGCCCTTTCCAGAGGCTGTCGAATTTTCTTTTCCTAGTTGTAGGTTCAGTTATCTTCAACCAAACCTTGTCACTCGCGGCAAAAGGGACGGCGTGCGCCTTCTTATCATAGTAATCTTTTTGTCGTCTCATGCGCCGTTCCGAGATGTTCACGTGCCAGCAACGTGCACCTTCGGCTTGTCTCCCTTAGCTGCATTACGTATTCCTTTACGTTAGAAAACACGTCAGCTGTAGATGGTAGCCTTACATCGGATAGCAACCTCATCTCCCGGCCCGTCCATAGCAATCCAGGCATCTGCCCGGTAGATCAG
>UZAN01053862.1:1664-14709 GCA_900618425.1 Echinostoma caproni
GGAGGGGGGGGGGGGGGGGGGGGGGGGGGGGGGGGAGAGCGACTCAGAAACGTAACCAATTACCGCTGCACAGTAATCCTTCACTGTACAATACATTTCTGTTTCGTATCAAGATAGTCAAGAGCATATTCGCCTATCGGAACTGAAGAACTCAAGACTAACTTTCTACAATGGGAACCGTCTGAGTTAGTGTATCCATTCTCTGACAACTGTAGAAGGAACAGGAGTTTGACAGGTTGGATATTGGAACATTTGAAGTCGGAAAGTTTTATTCACGAATAGCAGGCCTGATAGAGTTGGCGAACTTGTCAATGGGGCACAAACCAAACCCAGTCCCCAACGGTCAGTCACAGTCTCAGTCATAGGTTTGCCGAAATTGGCGAATCGTTGCGCATAGGTTACGTGTTCATTTGCCAAGCAAATCAACATATTGGGAGTAATGGAGTAGTTGATTTGTTTATAGGATGAATTATTGGTGTAAATGAGGAGTGAGTTGGAAAGACGCTTCGACCTGGTTGGGTCTGATCAACAGCAGTGCGAATCCAACCACCCAAATGGAAGTCGAATTCTGGGATATGAGAAACGGTCTGATCAGCTACCCGGTGATCAAGTGGATGGTATGATTGCGTTCTACCTGTGAGGTCCGGGTTCCATCTCCAGTTGGATCGATGGGTTCGCTCATTGCTGATGAAACCCAACCATTTCGAAACAGCTGTCCAGTGGTTCCCAGCTTATCAGCTGACGCCTCACTTACACCACGAATTCGTTATATAAACAAATCAGGCTATTATTTTGATAAAGAGAAATATCAGCCAAAGGAAGCATTTGTTCTGTTAAACTGGCAAAGCGAGCGAAGCTGTGGTCGTGTGGTTCTAAATTCCGTCGCGATGATCATTCGGTGCGTTCTGTAGCGTGGTGGAAGTTCCTTATATACAACAACGAATGAGATGATCTAACATAGTACCGATTGTTCAAATTGTTGTTTGGACGGGTAATTTGAATATGAAAAGATCAGTGCTATCGGTGTGGTCTCAAAGCTCAGCAGGTGGAGCGTGTACTATACAAAAAAGCGCAGATGATGTCCGTGCGTGGGTTAGAATCCCACCGAGGCTACTGAGATTTTAACAATCTTGACATAGCACCGATTGTTCATTTTATCTATGCGATAAACATAACCAGACTGAACCGCAAATTTATTGATACGAAACAATGCGATCACAAACATTTTCAAATACAAACTTTCCACAGTTCACAAGCGGTTCGGTTGATACGTGTTCTCAATGATTTTCGGTGTTCCTGTTGTTGGGTTGTTGGTTTTTCGCTCTGAATTTTAGTCTTATTTGGTAATTACTTTAGTTTTAATGATTTTTGTTGTTTACAATTACACGATTTTCTATGGTGATGAATTGCAGATGTGGTGAACGCCATAGTAACAAGAACTTGCTGTCTAGTCGTGCACACCAGTAACCTAAACCCCGAACCAGAGGATCAGTAAAACCATTTATCAATTAATTTGAACTTTGAACCCCAAGACCCAATGCACATTTGTGATAGCAACTTAGAACCGCTTGACCGCCAAAACTGCCACTTCGTAGGTTTACACAGCCCACCTTTTTAACCATCCCATGGATATCCTATTCGATAGCAGATCGACATACATGACTCCAGTTGTGTATGTGATTCAGTTTGAACCAGGAAAAACGCAAGCGCACAACTGGACGGTTAAATCGCTCTCAATGAGTATTCCTTCATCCATAGTCGGTCATTTTTTTCAAAATATTGGATTTACCTGGTATCCACCGGTCCCGAGTGCAGATGAACATGTGAGTAGTTTGTTTCGGTTCAGTATGCGGGAAGACATTGTACTGCAACCATCTGAGGTCATGGAACCTGTTGCATCATCACGCGATAGATGTAAGCGATGTAAGCTCAAGCGTTGAGCGTGCATGATTCACTGGTGTCAACAGAGTATGGCCTGATATGGGGTGGGGCGGAGGGGTGGGGGGAGGGGGACGAACACACACACAAAAGCCCAGATGCATACGCGTACGAGCAAAGCAAACAACAACCAAGATATGACCACGGAATTGGGGCCTGTGTGACCGAGACACGTTTCACAATTGCTCCCCAGCCCCTCACTCCACCCCACCCCACCCCAGCTTCAACGGGAGAATGAAGAGTCTATGCTGCAGGGTATTCATCCAGACATCGCTGGGAGAGTTGAACAGTGCATGGGCCAGTCAGCGCCGATGAGATCGACGAGACAGTTTGAAATGATAATCGGACAACTTGAATTACAAAAGGTGTATTTCATTCTCCTACACGGGAATTAGAGTTACAGATCAACTCGAAACTTGCAAGCCACATTTCGTTGTGGACAAATAATTTTTGTTCTCACGAATTTTTGAGAACCTGTCATAATTGCAACTCGGCAGAGGAAATTCCTGAAAAACGTTTAATTACGAAAAATCGATCGTTCGAGGCCACTCAAATCAGCTGCGCGAGAACACTTGGTATCGTCTCCACATTCCACATTTCAGGTGCCTTATCCAATCAGCATCAGAGGAGTCACGTGAAACAAGTTGAAGAGGAAAACGTTGATTAGTCCATTTTCATGGTGTCCTGAGTGAGATTGTTCTTTTGAGCATAAACTAGACTTTCAATCCACTTAACATTCGGGTTATTAAGCTCCAGTTACATATTAATTCGATCTCACAATTTTCCCCTATCTCGCTGGGTCGATAGCAACGAAATAAGCAAAACAGAGTTTGCTGTATTCGTCAACATGAGCAACTAAATCGTGCGGGAGACATGACATGCATAAAGCTTTTAATAATGTTATCAACATCACTGCTTTCATTATGTTTATGATGGATTTGACATTTATTTAAGCTGTTTGAGCTTATTACGTGACCGCATCTACGTAGACCAGTAGGAAGTTACATATGGTCATTTTGTCGCCCAGAAGATTCTGGTCAATGTCTTTAACATTGTCAAATTTTTAAGCAAATTCTACGGAAAACAGGTTTTATAAACTTCTTCTTTGCATACACAACTTACAAATAATTTCATACTGCATCGGTCATCGTGCAGAATAATCAGGACCGCGCTGCCCATTGCATTGAGCGGGGCGGGTAGTGATAAGTGGGATATCCCAACCTTTGTCTAATTCTTTGTCTTCAGTACCAAACCCTCTCCAATTCCCGCTTCTTCCGACCTGTAATAGTCTCTCAAGCAACTTCGATGTCGCTCGCCAAAGGTCGTTGTCAAATAGCACTGTAGGTAATGTATATCGAAACGAATTGCAGATTCTAAAGCCTCGTCAATCACTGAATCTGGGGGCCTTAAACGTGAGGACCTTGATGCAGGTAGATCAACAAGCTTGTCTGGCACGTACAATGGAATCCTTAGGAGTCGATATTTGCTGCGTGTTGGAAACTTGAACCCAGGATCCTACTACTGTAAGCTACTTGAGTGCGCCAGATTTGTCTTAGAGGTACGTCCTTCGCACATCAGGCGACGATGAAGCCCGTTCAGTGGGTCAACGCGAGGTAGGCGTTGTACTCAGCAACAAGGCGGAGTCCTAGCTGATCGACTGGATCCCCCTCAACAGTTGTTTATGTGCAGTGCGTCTCCATGGTTCAATCAGCGTGCGGAAGGGAAGCAACGGCAAAAGGTGTTTGTTCATCGTATTAGCATATGCACCGATCAATTGCTGCTCTAATACCCAAAAGGACACTTTCTACGATGTACTCACCGATCTCATTCGGATGAGTCGAAGCTCCGACATAGTTGTACTTGCAGGTGACTTCAACGTGCAGGTTGGAAAACTGGGTGCATCAGAAGCTTGCCTAGGCGGTAGCTGTGCTATACCCTGCCAATGAACAGATAACGGCAATCGACTTCTTCATTTCTGCACAGACCATCATCTGTTCCTATCAAGCACCAACTTCCGACACAGCTCTTGACGGACGGCAACGTGGCGCTCCAGTTCAACAGGGACGCTAATTCAAACCTACCACATAGCAGTAAGCTGCCGTTGGCGTGGCTCAGTGCAAAATTGCAGGTCCTATTGAACCACCTGCGTTGAGTCTGACCACGCATTATTTCCGATGCAGTTCACTCTCCGACTGACTGGTAGGGGACAAAACCAGCAAACTCGGATAGCTGATCGTCGACTATCTGTTCCAGAAGTTCGTGCACTCTATGAGTCAGAAATAGCGCGTGAGCTAAGCGCGTCTCAACCTGATGATGTAGGTGAGCAGTGGGATCAGATTTTGCGAGCAATGCATTCCGCAGCGAATGTTGCTTGTGGGACTGGGTCTCATACCCGTCGGAGGCATTGGATATCTCAGAAGTCAGAAGTTTTGATGGAGAATAAACGGCAAATCCCAACCTGCCAGGATAAAAATAGAGTTAGGTGGCATCTACAACGTCAGCTCACGAAGAGCCCCAAAAAGGACCGTGCGAACTAGTGGACAACAATAGCTAGTGAAATGGAAGTAGAAGCTACATCAGGGAATAGTCAAAGACTGTTTCGACTGATACGCAATAAGGGAGGTCGGCGACCTCCAGTTAGTGAAACAGTCTACAATAAGATGGGACAATCTATTCACAATAGGGATCAACGATTTGAGCGCTGAGCAGAATACTTCAGCGAACAGCTCAACTGGCCTAGTGCTAACCTCGCTGTTTCATCTGCAAATGAACCTCCGTGGGCAGTGTCATGCGATCCTCCAGCAGAAGCAGAAGTTCGGTTTTGCATTCAAGCTCTGATGCGATGAAAGGTGGCAGGATTGGATGTGCTCTCTCCCACTCTTTCCAATATGGGGGTTGATAACCTCGTAAGCTCCGTTACTACCGTACTGCGTAATATTTGGGCGCAAGAGAGCATTTCTTGATCTTGGGGCGATTCACTGATCGTTCCCATTTTCAAGAAGGGATCCCGCAATGAATGCGAAAACCACCGCGGGATAAGCTTGATCCCGATCATCACTAAAGTGCTAGCTTCGGTATACTTCGATGTCTGATACCTTTAAGAGAGATCAACATTCGTGAACAGTAAGCCGGATTCCGGCCTGGCCGTGGATGTATTGATCAAATTTCTACGTTGCGTCAGGTCCTTGAATTGCATCACATCCATTGTCGACCAGCGATTGCAGTGTTCCTTGACCTGAAAGGAGCCTTCGACTCAGTTAACCGCGAAGCTCTGATTGACTCCTTTCATCGAAAAGGAATGCCCTAGAAGTACGTTAACCTACTGAGGTCAAGGTACTCACAGACCTCCGGTCGTGTAAGGGTTTACGTTAATCTAAGTAGGCCGTTCGTCACCAGCAGCGGCGTTCGTCAAGAGTGCCCCCTGCTAGCATACCGAATTCAGATTATTAGGATTCGCTGGCTAGGGCACATATTGCGTATGCCCAGCCATCGTCTGCCGCACCGCGCTTTATTCGCTGTAGCTAATCCGGGCTGGATGAAACCACGTTGAGGTCAACAGATGACGTGGAGACGAGGCATGAAAAAAGCACAGAGCCGTTAGGTAGATTATGTCTCTCGCCTTCCAGGTTGATGTCCGAAAGACCCCAAAACCGGTTGGTTGGAGAAATTGAAGGATATGTCAGTGAACCGACAGCAGTGGCGTTCTTGTTGTCGTTATTTATCAGGTCAGAACGCTTGAAACGGTACGTATACAGAGTTCAAATGTACACTCTGTGTTGACCATAGTGGCTCATCTTCTGCTCCCTCCCTCAAAATAGGTCCACTCCCTGTCCACCTTGAATTTTACCACTAACCTTGTGTGCATTACAAGTTTGGCAGCGACCAGTGAAGTTCGCATCACTGTATTTCAGTGCACGATGATGATGAGGATGATGATGATGATGTTCTGAAGAACTCACTTTTCTTCGCAAAAAATGCTTCATGTAATGTGTTACACTCGGCTTTGTTGACAGTGGTGTTTCAAGCATACCGACATTCTAAACTGGATGATCACTAATATTACACAATTGTTTTGACATGAACACCCCAATCCCAATTTTCTAATCATAATATTGTCAATAGATTTCAGAAAGTAAAGTCGGTAGCAAATTGTAACGCAGCGATTCAAGAGGTGTCCGTGTCTGACAGTCGGTGCTTTGAACTGAGCTTGTTGTGTGTCGGAAACACGTTGAGTATTGACATACAATGTTGTGGTAACTGAAAGAACAGAATGCTAAAGTCTGACGACTACTAGCGCCAAATCAGTAATGTGGGAGAGACCCAAAGAATTCAGTGACCCAACACGCACTCTTACCTCATTGTGGATTCGATTAAATTCCTACCTGTAAGTGTCTCATCATCTGCATGGACAAGTTGGTGCTAGTTTCTGAACGATTAAATAAAAAATCCGGGTGGCACAACACTTGCTAGTGGGTCAGGGTGGAGTATCTTTCCACAATACATATCCATTTCCGTTTTCTACCTTAGCTAAGCTCAATGTGACGGGTGCTGATGTGATGAAAATACCGAATGGTGCCGAGTAGCACGGCGTATTTAGTGCCATTTAGTAAACATTCTAGTCCTATCGTGAAAAGCAATGAATGAAGGTGAAATTATCCCCACACGTGAAGGTTAAACGATTCGGGGAGCAAATATTGTACTTGTTATCCACATAACTGGGGCATAAATTTTACGCATCTAATTTAATTTTCACTGATATAAAAATTAAAAAGATGTTTTATCACTTTGTCCTTTTAAACTTTTCCCAATATCCATTCCATGTGGAGTTCGGTTGGTTTCAATTAGGATGAAATGTACTCATCACCCGCCCCCCCCCCCCNCCCACCCCTTCCCTCCCTCCCTCACTTTATTCCCAGCCTCGACCGCAACAACTGAGCATATTCTGTATGCTGTGTCTGTGTGCGTTTGACCATGTAGGACCCCAGCTCTGCGGATTGCTGTGCGGACAACCGAATGAGAGGGGTGTCGGTGGGTGGATGGGGAGTTGGCGAAGCAATGGTGACTGAGATGTTCGAGGTCAACTAACAGCACCACATTGATGATGCTGAGCCCGATAACATGAATTTAGATGATCCAGTTACAGGTCAGCAACATTCATTCACCCACATTCACATTAAAAGTGTGATAGAAATTCATCCCCGTGGCAATGCATGCATGCATGCATGCATGCATGCAACATGGACCACTTTCGAAATTGGTTTGCGCATGAAATGTGGATTGTTTCAAACGGGGGAACACGTCAGCAAATAAAAACTGATGCTGATCAGCTGTCGTCATGGTAGCTCACGAACTCGTATATTCGTTGACCAACTGAAATGAGGAAACATGATTATGTATTATGGCAACACAACAGGACGTATTCTATCCCACCGGTTCAGGTCGGCCGGGATATCGAATATTGTTCTCAACCTAAATGGTAAAGCAATCGGTGGCCGAGGACTCGAATTCAGAATTGCATAGCCATCACCAATACAGTCTGTAATTACTATTATCACTGAAAAGCCGCATACAGTGCGCACTGATGGGGCGTTTCTATCAATCCAATCAAATTCCTTTTCCGGAAAGCACACTGTACATCTGGTTGACTTCTTTTAATGTTATATATATATATAAATTTTTCATAATTTTCTGAATCCAGACTGTGTACCACAAACAAATCACGACATAGTCAATCATTATTACGAATAAATTCTTGTACAATTGGCTTGTGGGTGGAATAATGCACAAGGTTACCGAAACCAGAGTAGCTAAAATTTTATTNATTTTATTGAGGAATCAAAAAATGGAGACGCGTAAAGCAACGGGACTGTATTTGAAAACTGTAATCTGTTGAGGGCCGGTATCCATTATATCGGATCATACGTCATATAGATAAAAACCCAATCGAACCAGTGACCACCACGGAAACCGAGAAGATATGCATTAGTGTGGTCAGTACGCCTCTTCTTTGTTGGATTGGAATCAGGGGATTCNCCACCCCAGGGGATCTAACAGTGGTTCACCGACCCCGTTAGAGCCACGGATGTTGGCTTCTCGTCCTCTCAATTCGGTGGAAAAATAACACCGCCACGAGAAGGCAGTGAGTAGGGCCTAGTCAACAGAGGCTTTTTCAAACACTTGGTTGTATGGAAGCATTTCACGAAATGCAAGGGAAGGGTAACCTGTCACAGACAAAGACATCCAGCCTCGGCCACAGTGAGGCTTTCAGAGAGGATATCAGTGTAAATCCATACATGCATCCATCCATCCATTCCTCTATTGAAGCATCTTAAATGGAACACACAATTTAGGCAAATATGTGTTTTCAGTGAATTCCTTTACAAGCCTTTACAATCACATTAATATGAGACAATTTCATCTTAAATGGGTTTGAGCTTGCACACAGAGAACCCTCAGACTATAGGCGACACAAACAAAACAAAACCAGTTCTTCGGCGATTTTAAGGATTTTTCTTGATTAAGTGAAAGCATTCAGCAGTGTATGTTGCTGACAACTGGATAACACAGAATTGAACTTGATTCTGACCTTCTCAACCAGTACATACCCGTATGCAGTACCTCCAAGCACACAAAAAACATGGTAAGTTGCGAGTATAGGCAACAACTCCAACCGGAGAGAAACAATACATCTCGGGAACTGAAAGAAATTTTCTTCTTGTTGTTACCATTGAACCCAATTCGGAGATTTCCTGTTTCCTTCATTCTGAAGATTTCAATTTCCATAAATGATGGGGTTTGTCGATTGTAATTCCGTCTGTTGTGTGTTTAGTTAATTAGCTGTTTTGATGCTTGTTTAAGCGTGATTGGTTTACCGAAATTATATACTTATGTCTCTCCCCTGAAATGACCATTTTGATGGTTTCATACTTTAAGGCATTGAAGCTTTCACACAATGTTATTAGAGAAATGGAAGCATCATTATCTGCAAGCCACATGCTGACTTTCCCCTATACGAAAGCAAGTTGGGTTAGCAGAACGCTGAGAGTTGATTGACTCGTGAGAGACAAAAAATAAAATGAACCAAAAAAGAACTACAAGTAAATGTGTTGTGAATGCGTGTGTGAGAAACAGATCGATTTTCACTTGGTCTCTGAATTGCAAAAGCACGTTCGTGGCTGAGGGGAAATTTTTGTTGCATCCTCCCTCCCTCACCCATCAACACCAATGTTGACCCCTATGAACCTTCACGGCTACTTCAAGGAGGATATTTGACGATTTGGCGATTGTGATACTTCCGTTTAGCGTGTTCAATGAATACGGCAGGCAAACGGCTGGCATTGCAGTTCTATTATGGGCTTCCATTGTCCGTTTTTCTGTTACTACGCATGAAGTTCTTGTGGTGGTGGTGCAGTGGTTTAGTCTCTATCACCGGCGTTCTTTAGACCCTATGGTCTGAGGTTCGAGCCCCACCATCGCTACCCGACTATGGTGGTAGGCAACCTCACTTTCGTCCGTTTCAATACCGCGCCTAACCTATCGGGGCCTTATGTGGTTCGCCACTCCATTTCCCGGGGCTTAGGGTACCGGTTGCCACCACTGAGCAGCAGGTTCTCGTGACTATGGAGCTCATCCCGTCTGCTATTCATCACACTTGGGTGTAATTTAAAAAAATAAGGATAGCACACCAAAAGAAACCCTAGATTTTTGTGTCTGAATGCGTCAAACAATCGTTTGCAAACTTGAGTGTAGATATCCTAATTGAGGTGTTACTATGGCCGAGTGTTTGAAAAGTTATACAGTGGTGAATTCCCATCCGAACATGCAGGTTACATTATTCCCAGCAAGTTTAGGTTTGTTTCCTGTTCACCCACCATAGACGTAGAACGCAATCTCTTTTGTTCTCCTTTGAGTTGACCAGGGGGGTTGAAGGCACATTGGGTCTCCACTACTCCGCTGACTTGCTCCGGAACCCATTTATTCTGCACTCTGAACCGATCCGGTTTGAAAAAAGAAACTCTCTGTGCATTTTTTCACAGTTGAAAGGGCCGATTTTTATCTCATCGGGTTGTGACGCTTGGACTCCTCACATTTTACCCGAAAAATCAGACTGGTTTGTTACTGTACGTTAAGTCCATCTTGCAATGGCTGATAATTGTAACTTACTTTTCCCGAGCAGCGAAAGGCCAGAATAAAGCGGTTTACTTTCTTTGCCAGATGTATCGACGATTCAAGAGGACGTGTGTGTGTGTATGTGTGTGTGTGTGTATGTGTGTGTGTATGTGTGTGTGTGTGTGTGTGTGTGTGTGTAAATCAACCAGTGAGTTGTGATCACGGTTTGTCACTTGATATGGTTTCATTGGATAAAGATGTAAATTAACCACAACTGAAATTGCTACTCAGTATCATCTAGTATCATCTATACCTTTTTCAGTTTAAGATGTCCGAAATTCAATTTTAAGATGTTGCAATATGAATTTAAGATGTCCGAGTATCAATTTAAGATGTCATGTTGCTATGTTTGCACTCTGTACTGTGGAAGGTACTATTCACATAGCAACATGACATCTTAAATTGATACTCGGACATCTTAAACTGGAAAAGGAATGGTATACCAATCTGGCATGATTAATCGGGCGCTGGTGGTCCGGTGGTAACGTCACCAAATCATCACCCAAGGGAAGTGTGTTCGAATCCCAACACCACCGCCTGGCTTTCCCCATTTGTGTATTGAATGACAGCCTCTTTTGATTGGCCACTTCACCCTTCCTGAAAATTTTATCTTTGTATTTTCGATAAAGGGAAGTAAATGAAAAGAAAACACGAAAAATAGAACCTACTATGACGAGGAGAGTGAAAAATCTTCCCGCTGAACTGTGCTAATCCAAAGACCACTGAGAGGNCTGGTACAATGGGCCTGGTAACTCCGATGGGATCAGAGTCTCATATGGAAATTTGGATTTCGATGTTCGCATAACTTGAAATGTTTTTTGAACCTATAGATCAGCTTGTGCGTCTTTGCGGCAAGATTTCCGAGGCCATTTAACTTCAAAATTTATAGTACGACACACCCAATACCATCAAGTGCCTGGTGCTCCCGAAAAATTGAATGGGCTAACCAAGAAGTGGTACTCTAAAGTAATGGAATATTGTATATTCTACACGAATATGCTGGTCATTACGTTCCACAGCGAGCGCGTTGTGAAGCATTTATTCACTTTTCTGACCGAGGGGCAACTNTTTTCATAAACTATTCCAATACAAGCAAAGCATATCACGTCAGACTAAAACTCCATACTTTCTCTTCTGGTGAGCCACCGGTTGTGAGGCAGTGGTACCAAGATTAGACCGGAACTTAAAAACGTACACTTAACTCAGCTCCTGGTTATGTTGATCATTGAAATGCGCGCAATTTCGAGGCTCTTTATCCTGAGATAAGTAAATTCTACATTGATCTCTTCACGGTAAGTCCACTCAAGGACGGCGCCCATAGAGCCCACGAGCATAGTACAACTGACGGAGGTTTTCCAGTACCGTTAGAGTGCGCAGAAATCCGTCTCATTCAAAATGGTCTTTGACAGCACATAACATGGATTCTTTCATAAAATGAGTGGTGGGGGGGCAAGGCATTAAACTCACAAATAACCTACTCTCCCACATTTTGATTTCAAACCTGAAGAAACTGTGAAAATGTTCCAACCACCTGTCCATTCGACGCGCTAATTTGGCTCATCCATGTTCACTCATTTCCAGCTTCCATAGCTAGTCATTGAGTTAATTGTTCAGTTAGTTAGTTAGTTAGTTAGTTAGTTAGTTAGTTAGTTAGCTAGTTAGTTAGTTAGTTAGTTAGTTAGTTAGTTAGTTAGTTAGTTAGTTAGTTAGTTAGTTACTGTCAATATGCTGGTTAGCCAACTCCTATTCGCTTTCTGTAATTTTGTCGTTGATCACAATATACACTGTAGCTCATCTTCCACCGTTTGAGATGCCACCCAGCTATGAAATGGTTTCGTGCAACTCTCCGCCACAGAGGTGCAAGTTGGTTCACCCCGAACGGAATGGAGGTCTCCGAATTCTCAGCGAGTTACGTGAATGAGGCTTTGTCATCGCCGGATGGGTTTGAGTAGTCACCACAGCCGTGAATCATAACAGCGGCACTGATGTCGACCGACGCTGGTCATATATGGATTCTCAATGGATCAGGTTCAGTTCGTCAGTACGAAAGCGACAACAAAGAAAACGGTCAAGTTTGCGAAATTGGTCAAAATGACCACCTGGTTTTTGCGCCAGGAGCTGATTGAATTCGCTCCTCTTTGATCCAATACTCTTTGTTATACAGCAAAACAAACCGAATTCGGAGTAGATACAAATAACACACACTTAGAGCGTTGTCACCGGCCCCATCATTGTGACTCGAGGATGAGATGGTATTCAGCCAGGACGTGTTAGCCGCTTTTTCACCAAATTGAATGTATTTTCTGTACTCTTAACCTCAAGTTTTCGTGGATTAACTCCTCATCCTCAGGTAAAACGATTTCCACAGGGGTATGCAATCCCACTTTGAGTATACTTTTGCGGTAAATGTTAGAAATTTCATCCTGATGTATATAAAGATATATATATGTATATATGTGAGTATGCGTAAGAATTTCGGGTTAACTTCATCCATCTGGTGAAAAAAGGATAACTATGTTCGCGTTGGTGAGTTCTCCGATCTGGAAGTGTTGTTCATCGATGTTTCATGGCCAAGCTAGGCAACGTCATCAGTGCGATAACACCAACAATCACATCTCAAACTACAATCATTCCACATTATTTCCAGGGACAACTATGTTCCATATACCTCTCCCACTTCCCTCTTCGCTTGAGACTGTTCGATGCACAAGACACAACGAGGTTCTCAAATACCTCAAAATTATATTTCATTTTCGAAGTATAAAATGCATGATCTGAGAGGTAATTAGGAGGTGAGGATGGGGAGAGATCAAAGATCGTGTGGATTGTCGATACGCGTGATGGAATAGTTTTCATATGCAATACTATGAGTCTGAAACAGACACCGGTCGATTGGATATTTTTGCCCGAGCCCACAAATGAAGCCAGATAGACGGGT
>UZAN01053868.1:0-16084 GCA_900618425.1 Echinostoma caproni
GATTGGTTGGATTCACTTGAAGTTACAACGGATTCACTTGAAGTTGAAAAGGTATAGAATTCAATCAATCTATTGACCAACCAAGCCGGCAGCCGGTCGAACGACGACGCTGATAATGAACTTTTAAAAGCGTAAACGGTCGCGCTGTTCGTATGAACTGTAATTTTCGCGGATAGGATGCAACCTCAATTAAATTAACTGTGAGTAAAATCAGTGTTTTCTTGTGACAGATATGATGCGCCTGCCTGGTTCGGCGTGATCGAATTCGGTGACCAGGTCTGATCGTTTTCTGTTATCATGTTTATACATCGATGTGCATGTGTGCGTGTGTGTTTGTGGTGCGCGCCGCATGATGAGACGCTATTGCGTCAGTGAAGTCTATCTAGCACCTCGGGTGGGGTGGCGCCCCGATTAACACAGAGATCGTACATGTCAAGGTTGGGATCACGTGCTTGTCGCGAGTCACGTGATCACCAATGTAGCAGAATTATCACAGAAATACATAAGGAAATACTCGTTCCAACAGATAAAATTATTTGGGAAATTAGCATAAACCCAATCATTTGTTGAATAATTTTTCGTTACTATTTATTACGGTTTGCCGCCCACTCAATTCTTTTCCTCGGTTTAAAAATTCTTTAAGTCAGTAATCTCGAGAACTGTTTAATTAATCGATTGCATTTTGAACGAAAAAATGCTTTGTTCATGGTCGGTGCTGTCAGTCGAATATTTGAACACTTATTAACTCTTTTTCATCGTGGCTTTTATCCTCTAAAAATCAATGTATGTTGAAAACAACCCTCTAAATCCACGAAATCATATAACTCTTTTTTAATAACTGATCGATAAATTATGCAAAACCGCACAGGGCGGATTGTAAGTGGAACCCTCGGTATCTAAAAATGGAATCGGTGGTATTTCTGTTGGGGGGGGGGAACTAAGCAGTGTAATGTAAAATGAAAAGTTGATGAAAATCGCTGACCCATATCGCGATGCGTAGTGAATATTCGACCTGTGAAGTGCAAACACAAAGTCAGTATGACACAGATTCGCTCATCATATTGATTAGCGTTGTCCATAGGCCACTGAAGTGATAAAATCACTGGTTCAAACAGCAATACCAAGCGCATTTAATCATGAAGAGTCCAGATGACAATTATGATTGAAAACCACCTAAAATCGTGGTAACTATCCCCCTTTTTTATTACACACTTTCGTGTGATGAACAGTAGACGAAGTAAATTCCATAGTCATGAGGAACTGCTGTTCAGTGATGGAAACCGGTAACCTAAGCCCTGGGACTTGGAGTGGCGAGCCACGACAGCAAAGCTGCCTATCACCAAATTTGGGTGGCGGTGGCGGGGCTCGAACCTTGGACTATAAGGTTCAAGGTACACCGGTGATTGCGACTAAACCATTACGCCAGCACCGCTCACCTTCGCAGAATAGAATGGGACTTGAACCCGGATCTGAAAGGGTACTCATCCAATATGCTACACACTTGGGTTATCTGGTTAGGTCTTTGATAGTTTGCCATACATCAATACTAGTTGATGCGGCCGTTTTCTCCATGCATGTTGGGTATACTGCTGTCCCATTTGAATACAATTTTTGCCTGGTTGTTGTGCTACGTAAAATAATTGATTTCCCCATTTTAGATACTTAAATAATTGAGGTACATTGTGCAAAAGACATTGAAAAAAATGACAATTATTAAACAAAAAATCCTTCGCTCAAATTTATAAATATCTTCGAGGAAGCAATAGTTTTCAAAACAGTTTCTAATTGTATTATTAATTCTAATAAGTAAGCAAAAATTCTATTTACTTTTGTATAATTGAACAGCATGTACCTGTTGACCTTCAAACCTGGTTGCGTTATCTCAATGCCCTTTCGCATTCGAATAAATAAGCTGTTCGTTATCTTTCGGGGAAGAAAATTTTCTAATGAAACACATTTTTAACATTCAAATTCCGAAAGCCTGATACGATCGGTAGTTAAACAATCAGCACTAAAGAAACAATTATCTGATCAGTTGAACGGTCATCCAGACGCGTATAATCAAACACTACTTGTCAGATTCAAACGGATATTCTAGTTAATGAAGCGTGAACTGAAAAGCTCGGAAGTATTGGACAGCTGTTTCGGTTTGGTTTGGTCTCATCAGCAGTGTGAATGCACCGATCCGACCGGGGATCGAACCCGGGACTTCATGGGCAGAACGTTACCCACTACGCCACCGGACAGCTGATCAGACCGCTGTCCAGTTCACGCTTTATTTGCTATATACACGACGAATTCCCATTTGAAATTTAACCAAATCCTCCATTACCCACATGGGATATTCTGGTGTTGATTATCTGCACAGACAGGCCCAAATCAGATTAAGCTGCCCCGTTTATAATTAAACACGGCATCTGTTGGATTGAAAAAGTCACAGATGCACACACACACACACACANGGGGGGGGGGGGGTGCCCGGAACATGACAATCATTTTAACTATTTGTATCACCTCCTAGTCGGACGGCACCTCAAGGGACGGAACTTCATTCCTGTTGGGTTGAAATCAAATCGTTTTCTTTTACCAAAATTAATTGGTCCGGGGCGAAAGAAAAGCACACAAGGTACCACACTGATTCTTCCTTCACCGTTATCAAATGCATCTCCTCCCCTTTGTGATTCTTCGTGTACTGTGGAATAGTATTAGCATTCGTTGGATAGCCACCGTACTAGATAGGATCAATGTAGATCTAAACCACTTGCAATTCAACCTGTCCGGATATTGTTTCAAGCTGTCTGATTAGTATTTCGGAACAGGACAAGTGGCAAAGTCGGTGGATGTCCAGTTTCTCGCACCAGGTGAGCTCGAAGTGGGTGCAACACCGCAATTGGACAATCGTTTTCGGTTGTTTGAGAATCATTTCGTGGACCTCCTCGTCGGACCCACCAGGCTCATGTATTTGTCAAGCATCCCAGTGATGTCTGGATGAACATCATGCAGCATAAACCTCTCAACTCCCTGCTGAATCTCTGGAGAGAGACGGTTGTGAGACCTGCCTTGGTGATGCACGCCCGAATTCCCATGGCACGTGTGGATTGTTTACCTTGCTAGTGGACCTACGCTGCTGCGTGTGCGTTCGTTCTCCTCCTCCTAAAACGTCATGCTCCGCTGATATCAATTGATCATGTGTGATCAAAGCTGGTGTCATTGCTTACGTTCATTGAATGATGATGCAATAGGACACCAATCCATTATGCTCGCCAGATTTGCATCCAGTTTGTGTGACCCTGTAGTATCACCACAAACCCACCAGCATAAATTGTACTCTTTAAGTATTGAACAATCCAAACATGTATCCAGAACGGAGTAAGATATCGTAAAATATCGTCCCATTAGTCAAAACTATCGAATGTTTGTGCACTTTTATGAAAGATCATCATTTGGACATTGGAATACCACTGAATTTTCTCAAGGAATTATTGCTCCGACGCAATTTTGATGTACAATTAATTTTCAACAAACATGTGTACAGGCAAACAGATGGAGTAGCTATGGGTTCACCTTTGGGTCCACTTCTGGATGATGTATTCATGAGTAAGCTCGAGAACACCAGCCTCCAACCGATCATACAGGATTTGAAAATGTGCCGCAGATACATGGATCAAATAGTCCTCGTTACTAATGGAAATGGAATTGGAATCTTGGACGGAATACTGACATCTTTTAATAATTCTCACCGATCCATAAGCATTACTATCGAAAAAGAAACGAACGATTACATCCCGTTTTAGATGTCTTTATCCACAGAAACCCAGATGGATCTATCCGAAGAAACGTCCACAGGAAACCAACTTGGACAGGACAATACACTAATTTCAATAGTTTCGCACCAATTAAACAAAAGTGAGACTTCGTTCATTGTCTAGCGAGACGAGCACAGAGAATCTGCAGTCCGGACACCCTAATCGACGAACTGAATGAAACAAATAAGACATATATTACGAGAGAATGGCTATCCGGATCGTTTCCTTGAAAAACCCCTTAACAGAGACCACGGGAAAACCAGACGTGAGTACAGTAAGCAGAAAAACCCTGTACCTGCAAATACCGAACACGGGGGCGACAAGGCGGCGGACTGGGTCACACGAACAGTAAACCAAACGCTAAGGAGAATCTTCACTACGGCAGCACCACGCATCAGTTTCTCCACATCACCAGGAATTCGTTTCCATCTCAAAGACACATTGTCCTCTCAGGCCGTATCCACGTGCATCTGTTTGTTTACTTGCTCCTGTGGAGCGAGCTACATAGGTTGGACAACAAGACAATTGTCGAAGAGAATAAAGGAACGCCATCCTCCATGGTTAGCATACGGCGAAACGAGGACAGCGAGAACCGTGATATACCAACACCTACTCGAAAGTAATCACCAAGTGGACGTAATTCGAGCGTTCATAACCATTTATCGTATTCTACCGGTATCATCTAAGTCTGTACGCTTCATCCTTCTATGCATGGCTGAACCTATTACGATCAAACTTCTTGAGCCCCACTATGCAATGAGAAGCGTTTCGTCCAGACATTATTTCAACCATGGCCAGTCGCCAAGCCACCAACCGATGCGAACGTGGTAACTGGAAGAACGTCGTAACCAAGAGGAGACTCAATCACATCGGGATCACCCTATACATAGGAGAATAAGATTCACCTCGGACAAGGGATCAAACAATATCAAATGCTTTACCTATATAAATGTAAATGGCCAGTTGAAGGATTTATCGAAAACTGGCTTGTTTTGCTTATCGGATTTTAAGATATCTTCAGTAAACCAACTGCGATCGAAATATGGCATAAGTTTTATGATAGTTACATAATTTGATAAAACAATTACGTTCAAAAATTTAAATGTTTTTTAAGTGCACTTTTCCGACTGCGGATTCGGAATTTGATAATTTTTATTGCTAAAATCAAATATTTCTATTGACATATTTTCCCACTACAGAACATTGCCTAGGTGAATCAAGGGCCAAGTGCCTGTTCGAACGGGATTCGTAAAATCAATCATACTGTCACATAGATTTAAACGAATACCAGAAGGAGGCGCAAAAGTTGTGGGGACACTCCGATTTCTCGAATCATTTTCACGACGGGAACATCACCGTGATGGTTGTGATTATGGTCATCACCAAAGCCAGTACCAATTGGAAAATGCGAAAGTGTGAATGAGAAAGGTATGGGAAATATAATGGCAATGCTAGTGTTGTCATGTACTACTCGCATTTTGCCAGTAGTACGAGACAGAGGCTGGGGAGTACTTATACTATTCAAAAACGAAAAGGCATCCTGGAGCAGCTGAGTGAATTCGATATTGAAGCAGCAGTAGTTGCAAAACAGACTGTTGAACTGCTTGTCCACAGATTCACAGTCTTCCTTGGAACCGTGACTCAGTTGTTCCACCTTAAGTTTCTTTCTGTGTAATCGGGTTTGTTCACTACTACCTAAGTCAGTTCATCTCTGGTTTTGTAGATGCATACCACGGCGTTGTTACCACTGGTAAAATTGATGCGAGAAATAAGAGCAATTGGCGGACCAGGGGGGGAGGTGACTAGGCTTGAACCTCAGTAACAATATGTTTCGATCCGGCTGAATCACCTGGTGTATTTGCGGCGTGACTCGCTACACAGTTTACGTCCACCCCGTAACTGTGCTCAATTAACATTTGCCTGTGCGATCTCCCACCAGTCTCCATAGTTGCATGCAGATGTTATATCTTGGCATTTAAATGTTGGCAGTAATGAACAGAACTCGTTAATTTGACGCAAAGGTATTGCTTTTTCCTTTGAGTATCATTTGTTCTCTGATTTGTCTCATGTAGTTCATCTCCCGTGTGACAATTGCTGACTGTACAACGACCGAATCGCTTTATTGAAGTAAGATATATTGGTAATTCTTATTGATCAAACAGTAAACAGTACCCTACGCTTTGTGGATCACTACTTTTGTCGATTTAGAGACACATGTCTGGCTAAGCATTGCTTAACAATCTCATTTACGCTATAGAAAAAGGGATCAACCAGCGTCGATCAATACGGCATACGTGCTGATCAGAGGGAAACGTTTTAGTCGTTACCATTGATGTTTTCTTAAGGTTACTTTCCGAAGAAAACCGTGAACTGTTTGAAAATAAATCAAACTTGCTGAGGGAACTCGAATATTCTCATGATCTTTTGATAAGTCATCAGATATGACAGATGTGTGAGCCAAAAGATGAGAGTCCATATAAAAATGAGTGGTATCAATTCATGGTTTGTAATTTGCAACCGGTCTGTTATTTCATAGGTAGTAAGCCTCAATCGCATTTATTGTAAATTTGTGCTTGGAAAGTAATTCATAATGTGATCTTAATTTATCGAGTATGTGAATGAAAACATTCTAAATCCGGTTACAGTTAATTTATCCCGTTTAGGAATGAATCATCAGCAGTCCGGTTGCGTGACTTTCCGAACTCGGACATGCACGACAGGCACACCCACGGGTGAGTCCCATCAAATTATTTGAGTTGGGTCATTTGCTTGGCTCCACGTGACCACCATGTGATATGACGCTGATGTTTGAAGAGCAGAGATGGACTGACTTCTTGATATATGTATGCCCTCTTTGTAATGTTTCCCTCTGACTGCAGGTCATGCTGAATTGTTGGGCGTGTAACTCGATTCGTAAAAGTAGTAAGAAAATGACCTAGAGGGAAAGTTCTTAGGTGCCCCAAATCCTTTATTGAAAAAAACCTGGGAGGGTTATCTCTTGATCTAGTTGACCGAAGGATAGTGATTTTAGATAAATAGTATTTATTCCACAAAACTACTCACAAGTAAGTACTAAGTTTAATGGAAAAGATGTACTTGTTCACCACCTAATGCATTCGCTGATCGTCGAAATATTAGCAAGAAAAATTGTTATCGGCCTATCAAAATCATGGTTCAGCAGATTCCCGGCGTTAAACTAAAATACAGCAAATTGAACCATAAAATCACCGGAAATCTGGATTTGATAGCGGTGGATGGATAAACATCTGGAGCCTTTCAGTCCGTGTATGCGAATTATGGAAATTGTCATTTGGCTACTTTTAAAATACAAGTAGTTCGTATGCAGAAATATGAATTTTTGTACGAACTCGCTAATATGGTCCTGTCGGCTTTTTTAATTACCCCATTTATTTATCGTCTACTGTTATCGTAAAAGTAGGCTGAGGCCAATCTCAGAAATGTTTGTATACAGTTTAACTTTTATCACTTGGTATTCACTTCTCTAAAAAACCGGAACCCGTAGGAAATCGCGAAAAGGAGATAAAATTGAAAGATATTCTAGCCCGTGTATACAGCAGAATCTTGAAGGTTCAAAATTAAATAACTTACCGGATTGAGAATCAAAGAATGTCGACCAGAACCTGAAGTGGAAAAATAAATACAGGATAGCGTTGATGTTTGATTCGTAATTACGAATACCGAACCCCTTATTATATTTGTGCTAACTTATAATTAGTGTTTGGTTGGAATGCGGGAAGTGCGTTCATCGACTCAATACATCGGGCAGTTTGAATAAACAAATTACAACTCTCAATTAAAAGAAGGAAACTATCAAACTACGACAAAGAAACTAGTCTGAGCCCTTAATATTGTAATAGATCAATCCGACAAAGATAGTATAGATTCCTGGATGCTTTAGGCCGAAAAGTGTGGTAAAAAATTGTTTTACGGGTGAAAAGGCCTTGCTGGTACACCGAGGCTTGAGGAACGATTGACCGGTTATCAAGCCCACAAGTCAAAGGAAGAGGGGGCAGATGATGGCAAGCACACAAGTTTGATGAAGATCCAAGAGAGGCCTGTGGGCCGTGAGTGAAATCACGTTCTCGACCTGTCAGTCACTCCACCAATAACTGTGAGCTACAACTAACGCATTTTTACGGGAATGTGACCACTCAGAGACAATATTGAAGACAATAAACTACCCCTCGATCTCTCATCTTGGGACGATCCATCGCGTCTCGCAACTGGGTCGTGAAACTCGGGGCCACGAGATATTTCAACGGTGGGTTTTATTCGAAACACAGCATTTTCGGTCGCGATTTTTACGTGCAGGGGTCTGTTACCCGTGCGCATGTGGATGATAACTATGCGTATATGTGCAAATTGATCCAGAACGGAATACACAACCAACAGTGGTGATTTCATTGTATTCCGCTAAAGTTAGCGCTCAACTTTTTCCTAGGATTGACGAGCTTCATCGCTTCGGATTGGCTTGGTTTTCATCAACTATATACTCCATAACACAGACAACTGTTTGATCAGGCGACTTTGACAATAATCCGCAGTCTAATAAGCTTCAATGGAATCAANCAAATTGCAAAGACGATCAGGAACGTCAGTGGAGTTCGAACTCCTTTGAGTGTACGTCCAGCAATGATTGAATCAATAAGTGAATGTGAGGAGATCTAGTGAGCAGATCGATTGTGACGAAGTTACGCTCGGATCACTGATTGTCACGTAAATCATATCATATGGAAAATTTGTGATTTACAGCAAACAGAAAAAGAAATAATTTACAATAATTCTAAAATAAACCCACCGGAAAACACTGGAACACAAGTTCAAAGGCGAACCATTGTTTTCGAATGGTTTATAATGGTATCTGTACAGATAATACGATGGTTTGTTCTTAGTGAGGAAACACTTTGACTCCGGGTCGATAGGTTATTCGGCGTAGGTAGAGGTGAGCCTTATAGGTTTTTTTGAATGAAATCGTTTGTGCTTGGAGCATTGCTGATGGTGGCTCCCTCGTACAGCTCATGGCAATGCCCATTCAACAAGCCAACTCCTCCTTGTACAATGTCTAGTAATTGAATTATCCATATAAAACGACTTTTAAAACCGAGCAAATTAAACCCGTTTAGTAACGAACAGCCGCGTTGGAAAGGAATTATTTTATTGAAAAACAAGCGGGGCTTCTCTTCTTTAGTGATAGGTTTTGACTCCCAATTGAATTTTGTGCAGTTGTTATTTATGCTTTCACGATAAATGACATGGTTGCCATTGTGTCTTCTGAAGCACATAGAATTCGCTAGTCTTGTTTTTTACTCTCATCCCGGGGACATTTCAAGACGGAGCTGGCATGAGGGATCCATCTGGCTGTGATCATGAAAAAAACAATCCTGAATAAACTTTAACATGAATTTTTTCTCTTTTAAAACTATTCGTTTCATCTACGTTAGTGAAGTTCGCATCACTCACGTCTTCTTGAAAGTCGTACATAATACCGCGTGAGTTTTGCTTTTGGAAAAACAAACACCCCGCTCCAATGTGTATGCCACCTATGATAAATGAACAGTCGGGCTTTGCCGAGCGGAATCATCAATTCACCGTGGGCTGTCAAGTCAAACGGATAGATGAATGGATGACAAGCCCGGCTTTGCACATACAATCCAAAGAAACCAGTTTAGCCTGATGACTTGTCCCATCGGGCAGACGCGCCGCTACGTAGCCGAATGGATCAGACACCTAAATCGGGAAAGAGTGCACCGCTGAGCGGCCTCGATAATGAAAGTGTTGGGCACGCTCTCATCCACCAGAATCAGTGGTGGTTTCTCGAACGGAGCCAGAATCGGATTGTGATCCCGTTAGTCCCGGCGCCAAGTGTAAGCTTGAGCGCTTCAAAATAAATGAGAAATAGAGAGGTGAAGAGGAACAACTGTTACCAACGTTTCATTCAATCACTTTCGAAAATAGTTCGGGAGCTGTGTGTGTTTATGTGTGTAGACAGCTACGAGGTGAACACCATTCGACCGTTCATATTCAGCTGCTATATAACAGTAACCAATTCAGTCCAAATCCTCGAAAAGTCGAAAAGTACTCGGAGTATTCTGGATGTGTAAACCTAAAGCGTGCCGAATCTGCCTAATCGGTTTTATTGATCATCGAAGAACCGCTGCTTAGCCAAATGAATCCACCAACTTGTAATTCTAGTCCTGGTCAGCCGAAGCCTTCAGCTTTGAGGTCCGGAGAGAAAATCGTCTGCACTATGTTGGGAACTTTGACTGAATCATCGAGCAAGCCATACTTTGCGCGGTTCACAAACAAATAGTCTTGCCAGTGACAAGCAGTTGTTCAACCCAAATCATTGGGGATCCTTGCCAGTGATCACTGTAATCCAGAACTGCACAATGCCACAGTACTGATTCACCTGAACCCATCCAATCAGAAATGTGGCGAACAGTTCATCCGAGAGCCATTGTAATAACCACCCCTCATGTTCATTCATTTTTGAAAAAGTACGTTACAAATTATTAAAAATCTTAACCTAACGGTTGGCCTTTATTCGTTATTATTACCACTGACATTCACATTGAGCCTAAGAATTCGTTACTGAAATCCTACTCACATATCTTAGTTTCCAAAACAAAAACTACACAGTGGCCATCCGGTTGTGTAGTTAGTCTAATTAATGATAAGCTCTGAGTTTTGAGGGGTGACACTAGTTGAGGGTCGGTGATGTTGTCATTGGCGTGCTTTGAGCCTTAAGGCTCGAGGTTCGAACCCTGCCATAGCAACCAACTTTGGCGACAGGCAGTTTCACTCTCATCAGGATCTATTTCGCACCCGCCCTATTAGGTTGCAACGTGGTTCATTATTCCAATCTCCAAGGTTTTGGACGCCGGTTACCATATTCAAGTGGTAACTACTCACAACCACTGAGCTCATCCTTTCCACCGATCAGCACAAAGTAGGAAATCATGTTTCACCAATCTATAACACAAGCCTTTTGGAGGAATGTGTACTCACTGTCTAACTGTTTGTCAGTTGCAGGAATCCAAAACAATCAAACACACCCAAACCCGATTAATCAGTTAGGTTTTATTCTGATTTCTACGGAACTGGAGGGCTAACGATCTGAATGTCCCGTTATCATAGAGAAGAATTCGCCGTTTCATAAAAGATGTGCGTTTGAACAAATAGCTGGCTTTGCAAGATTAGATCAACTGTGGAGCTGTACAACGTAACGCTTGCACTGAAGACGGTTTGTCCCATGTGCGATACTTCCACAACGGTTTAATTCACCTAATTTATCTTCTTGCTTATTGCTTCGGTGGAAAACCCAACCCAAGGCCCAACTTGCCAAAGCACGGATTCGTTTCCGCAAAGCCTCATGATCAACTGCCTCGAAATTGCTGTTGTGTGTATCACGTCAGCTGCTCCGAGTATTAATCACCTGCTTACAGCTTTTCACTCGAATGAAAAGGTCACACGTTAAAGTCAAAGTCTATTGGGATTCACATGGGTTTCATTGAGAATGAGCAACAATTTGAAATTGTGCTGCTTCCCGGATTTCCCTTAATCAAAAACAAATACGTTCCGGCGCACTCATTCAGCCTCTTTGCAGGTGGACAACTGAGTTGTTCTTTGATTTGTTCCAGTGATGCTATAAGAGGGTCGCCACACAAAGTATTCACGAGTGGATTTTCTGCGTCATCAAAACAAGCACCAATTGAGTATCTGCGTTTTCCTTCGCCGCGTGATACTTCACACAAAGTCGTTTAAGCAGACTAATATAGCATGAGAATTTATTTCTTTTGTATCGGTTAGAATCAGTCAGAATACCAGAGAATAAGATAACAAGGAAACAAAAATGTGCTTGATTAGTTATAGTTGCGCGGGTGGCGTTTTGATCGGTGACAGGATGCTCGTAGTAAGCAAATCATTTGATTCAGTAAGCGCAATTTATCATACGGATCTCCTCGAACAGATCATCTATGGTAGGCGATGTTCAGTATGATGCTCGGGTACCTCCAACATAGTATTCTTTTTTATTACACACAACGGAAAGGGTAAACCCCTATAATCATGAGGACCCACTGTTCAGTGATGGAAACCGTTAGTATAAGCCCCGGGATTTGAAGTGGCGAATCATATAAGGCGTGGAAGTAAACCGGATTCGTTTTTAGAAAGAGGTTATTACTGTAGAGTATCAAGCTTTGATTAGCCCATTCGATTGTTCAGAGGTACCCGGCATTGTTGATGGTCTTCGGTGTGGGTTTCACTTCTTGGGAGATCGTTAATTCCCCACTGTTTGTATGCATTTTCAATGCGATGGAAATGTTTGTGATAACCAACAAAGAGCACTGGACAGCCGTTTCGTCCTATTTGGGACAAGTCGATAGTGCGTACTTTTTGTGTCCCCGTCAGGACTTGGACCGCAATCAGTCGGGTCGGGACTTGAAATCCTTACCCCTGAGGTTGTTACTGTGTTTATATTCAAACAAACTAGAAAAAAAACATTCTCAAATGAATGATTGACTACATGAATCGAAGATGGCGCGTTCAGATGAAGTCTGAAGGATAATTACTGACACAGCTACTCACGGACAGTTGTGAGCTGAAAATTATAAATGCAAGGTGTCACGATTATAACCACCGAATCCGTTACATATATGTTCTAAACCCTCATCCCGTGACTAACTGGGTTGACGTAGAGTCAATCAGAAAAGCAGTGTACACTTACCGATTGTGTCCAAGTTGAACAACGATGGTCCCGCCCGAAGCGGATTCTCAGGCAGTGATGAAGTGGGCGAGTTGGCAATTTTGTGATTTAGAGCGTAATTCGAACTGCTGTTCCGTACCGGGTGACCCATACATCNATCCAGTGGTTGCGGCTGTCGTGGCCGCGGTCGTACTCATGTTAATCGAGCCGGAGACAGACACCAAATTCGTTCCCGCAATTCCACCACATTGAACAACTGTTTTCGGATAGGGTAATTTGATGTGATCCAACAGGCTGGATTGCTCAGGCAAATTAGCTTCCCCGGCTCCCTGCATACCCACAGATTTTTCATTTGAGATTGAATGAGCAATACTCTGGGCACTGCGCAATCGTGGCCACTTGACGCAATCCAAGTCAAATAGACCGTCGGACCCGATAGCAAGTTCAGCCTCGAATGCTGCCATTGCGGCACATGGATCTTTCAATCCTAGATCGGTGCTGGTCTTGGGTAAATGTAAACTCATATGAGATCCATGTGGTTTGAGGGAGGAAGACAGTAGGGAGGAAGATGATGAGGCCATGATCGGAGCCACTGAGGCCACTGGTGTAGGTCTCACCTGACCCTGATTTGAATTGGGGAGAGTAATCGGTGGCCAGTTGGACTTCAGTTCCTTGGGAGCAAGCACAGTTGGTGTTGATTGTCGATTAGATGATGATTTGGAAGCAAATATCGTCTCGGTATCAGAGAAATATCCAGCCTCTCTAGGTTTGCTGTCCTCACCTAACAGTAGGCTAGCTTCACCGCGTGCGTTATCGTGCGGCTTGAATGTAGATTGGGAAAACGGCAAAAGCAGCTCGAGTGCAGCATACTCACTTTCCACATCGGAGAAATAACTGTCATCCCACAAGCTATTTCCCTGACTTGGGTCGAGATTCAGTTTAGATAGAGAGGAGAGCAGTTGTTCTGGATCGACCAAGTCAGCGGTCATCAGACTGGAAGGACCGGACTCTTTCACGCTTTCCACAAGCGGATCGTTGACTGAAGGACAAGTGCTCAAATCAAGTGTGGATTTTGACACACATCTGTTTGTTCCTTCTCTGATAAACTGATCCAACGATTGAGTGAGTTTCATGTGACGTCCCATGCGGATGGATTGATCACATTTTCTCCCCGGTGGAGGTTGTTCGTTTCGAGGAAGTTGAGAGTTCCGAGGAGACGGAACATCACAAACTCTGGGAGATTGAAAAGACGAAAGAAAACAAAATGGGCTGGTTAAACCAGAAATCGATGTAATCAGTGATCACCACTATATGGTCATTCGGTGAATAAGGACAGAGTAGTTAGGGATGTAAATTACCATCAAAATAGAGGAAATCATCACTTCTTACTAGGATTAAACAACATACATTTCCTTTTTTATTGATTCGAACTGACTATCCTTCACCTTCACGCACAATCCTCAAACCATCGATTCAACCATACGCTCGGAAACACTAGACTCAAGTTTCGCCCTTATTAGGGCTCATAAATAGTGCATATCTACCGTCCAGTCGAGGATTTGAACTCCGGACCCACCATATGGAAGACGTGTGCGTTACTACTTCCAACCAGCTCATGCTATGGCTGAACCAAATTGCCAACTCATGTTTGTTCAGTGATAGTCAATCAGTTCATTTGGCCCTACAGCAAAGAAGGGAAATACAAATGACAATCTGCAAACTCAAACAAGCGTAAAATGACAATTTGGTTCAGCCATGGTATAAGCTGGTTGACAAAGTGGTAACGCACACGCTTTCCATGCGATGAGTCCGGAGTTCAAATCTTGGACGGGACGGTGGATATGGACTACTCACAAGTAGCTGTGAGTCAAATGCAAAACATCGATTTTGCCTACCCACCAAGTTCAGAAAGATACTTTAATCATTTCAGCAGTCAATGAGTTTTTCCGCTTTGGTGCGAATACAGTACATTGGAAAAACAGTCAAGATTGTAGAACAAAAGTGAGAGACGGTGAGTGTTTGGATTGGTTCAGTCGAGTTTTCACATCAGACACTGTTGACGATCTTGGGTAGGAGGTGAAGGTGTCGACTGCCAACCCTAAGATCGGCCTCCGAGTCCTGATAGGGACACCCAAAGTACGCACTGCTGACGAGTTCCAAACAGGATGAAACAGCCGTCCAGTGCTCTTGTTGGTCGTGACAAAGATTTTCATTGCATTTAAAAGTGGAAGACTATCAAATTATTGAATCCCCCGGGGAATCGCATGAAAGACAGGAGTGCAGTTGCCAATCATACCCCAAAAAGCTATTGCATCGGTGTTTTGACTGATAAACACACCGAATATCTACCTGAATAAATCAAGACATTAATCATTACAAATACCAATCTGTCTCGGAAAGAGATACAAATTTATCGGAAAAATGATGTCTTCACGGCTACTATAACCTTACATTGCGACTATAATTATTGAGGCAGTGGTGGCCTGATGGTGACGTCACTAAATTACTGCCTCGGAGGACGTGTTTTTGAACCCCACCATCACCGCCTGACTTTCCCCATGGTAGCCCTTTGATTGGTCGCTTCCCCCTTCCTGAAAATTGTACCATTGTGTATTCAGTAAAAAAAGAATAGTATGGTATTTTATGCCACTGAAGCAAAATCCTGTGCAGCAACAGTCGTTGACGACTCATCCCATGCCACGTGAGAGATTCGCTTAGAATTGGCTTGATTCAAACTGGCAGATTGAAAACTAGAAAGTCAGTGACAATAAATTGAACCATCTAACCAGTGCTAAATTATCTGATAATTTTAATTCAAATCACTTTCCTCAATATTCCTCTCTTGGATTATTAAGGAAATAAAATGCTTGATATTGGGTTTGCAGGAACTACAATTAATCAGATTTTTGACGTATAGATGGGCTGTATATACGTCATGCGGACGATACTTTTATTCATTACAGATCACGAACCATTTCAATGGGACTCTACGACAATCTTTTTGCCGAGAGGCAACATGGTGTGACCCATAGCTGAACTTTTCCACGTGGTTAACAAATGTGAACTTGTAAAATCCTCAGTTTATAGGGCGAGAAATGCTTGGTATCCAGATACAACACTACAAGGAAAAGAGGCATTCTTAAGAAGAGCATTGCTGTACAATGGTCATCCAGAGAGGCTCATCGATATTCATAGTAAGCAATTCCGAAAAGGTAACCCCGGCGATAGCCTAAGCGAAATGGTCGTCCATATCAAGCTAGCCTTTAAAGGTTAGCATAATTCAGATGTACACAAAAGTTGAACTCAGCTCTATTAAAACCGCACATTTTCAACTGCTCAACTCAGACTAATCACCTTCATTCTTGGGATCGATTTGTAAGTATGGCTGGCAAACCGGTTCCGTCCCTCACACTGCACCCCGTTACCCGCACAGGTATAACAAATCGTCACTTATCCCAAGATGTAACCGAACACATTCGGAAATGCTTGACAAAGTCTATGACGGTCAGATGTGTGTGTGTGTGTGTGTGTGTGTGTGTGTGTGTGTGTGTGT
>UZAN01053871.1:2382-12397 GCA_900618425.1 Echinostoma caproni
TGAAAGACCCAGTATTCCAAACTTGTACCTAAAACCGATATCTCATCAACCGGTGCCGGAAATGACTCTGTCCAAAGTGGTTGAATCGTTCTTGTTGCACCAACACGCTCAGTGTCCACACCCGGTTTCCGTGTGTCCCAAGTTCTCACTCTACCACCCGCATCGATGTCCGGAACCAAGGCCGAACAAACAGAGCAACTTCTGTCAACGTCTGTTGTCCCGCGAATCGTTGTATGGCTCGTTACGTTTACGCCCTTCGCGTAGGGAGGATCGGCATTTCCTGCACCGACGATTCCAGCCGACGGCGGTTATTCGAGAAACAGAGGATGACTTGCTCACCGCTTGCTGTTTCTCGGTAGGTGATTCCTATGGACTGTTTTACTAAGTGCCACCTGAAAATTCGTGATGCATTCAACGGTTTATCAACGAATTTACCTCCTTTATTATTTTCTAGAATTTATTTATAAGAATGTCGATATCCGTTTACCTGTATTCTTATGAAACACATCTTTTTAATTGATATAACCCTTTGCAACACTTTTATGCGGCAGTTTTTTTCGCCTTTTGGTTACTCGTTCAAATGAAGGTGTGCAGGGGAGAATTCGAACGCTGGAAGCAGTATCAATGTAAAGATATAGATTCAGGTAGACTGACGTTACAAAGAAATGATTTGATACGGTTTGCGACACTAAGCCATATCACTCAGTGTATCTAACGGTCGACAACACTGATCACGAGGTTCCGATCCAGGAATCCTCACGTGACTTATGTGACTGAGACTGGTCAAAGCTTTCATATCCTCATATCATACGGTGTGATTTTTCCAAATCTACACTACTAGGAGTTCATGTATAGCTACACTCAGACACTTGTTACTTTGTCACTCAGTAATAAGTAGACGACACGATTCCATCATTCGCATCTATACAGTTGATCGATAAATCTCTCACTTTTATAGAAAAACATAGAATGCTATTATTGTAAATAATCAGTGCTTTCGATTGAGCCCCATGTATTTGGGGTTACTTTGATCATAAATTCGAAACCTCGCGGCTACACTCGTATTTCATTCATCCAACAACCGATTTCTTTTACCATACAGCGCAATGCTTTGACTATACTGCTCTTGTCTGTAGGTGTCATAAAAGGTCGTCTGAGCAGCCCCACAGAACACATTTTGATTAACAGGTTGCCGAATATGGTCATTTCCAGTCATTCGTAATCATGCCGTCATGAACACATACTACTAGCTAAGGGGGGGACTGTCGTGATGGTTAAATTCACATCATAGATTACTGGGTTGATTCTATCTTCAGATCGGATCTGAAATTCACAATGATCGCATAGTTATTTATCCATTCATCGGTTTACACTCCTCTCCCATCCCGATTAGTCTCGATGATCAGATGAATGATTGTGAATTCTCCATGGCCACTTAAATCTGTTTGAATTTCGTAAAAAACCTTTCCACAAAATATTCATCAGTTAGTTTTTTTCTTTGCCGTGGTGTCACACACTGCTCGTTTTATCGTTTACTCCCTCCCAACAGCTCACAGATGATGGCCTATTTTTGGGCGCAACGTCTGGTTCCATTGCCTGGGTCAATGTGGAGGAAGATGGAATGCCGGTGGAACTGTTTCACGTTCAGACATCTTCCATTCGACGCCTGGCACACACACGAGATGGTGAACGTCTTCTGGTCTGTTCTGAATGGGGTGAACCAGCCACAGTGGTGGCTCAACTTCGGCATTCCACGAGCAACAGCGGGAGCAATAACAATAGCAGTCCGTGGGAAGCAGTCGGGGAAGATTATGTGTACGTTTGAGCTGCAAGTGGTTTGTGTGCGTGTGTGTGCAGTCAATTTCCCTGTTTCTTACAAACCATGCGGTGGTTACCTCTTTTATGCATTTGGAACAATGGATAAAAATTTGTTATTCTGCAGACCCACAGTTGTTAGCAGAATTCCAATTCTATAAAGTTACTCCATTTTCGATCTCATGATTTTTACTTCTGCTGTAAGTTTTGCCGAACCGTTTATAGGGTGTATTGGCTGCTATCTAAAATCTGGATCGTTTTTTCCCGTCTGTACTACTTGCAGTTTTCACGTGTCAGAAGCTCGTTATGCGGAATTCAGCAACACCGGGTTGCAAGATCGTTTGGTCGCCACCTACGGAAAGATGGCGAAGGTAAATCTTTGCTTTGTCACTGTCGTGCATTGAGTATAATACTTTTCGCCGTTTTCGTATCCATTATGCAGTAAACATAGTCGTGGCCTCCAACTTGGACGATATGTTTGCCAAACTGATTCCGATATGTGTATGCCTCGGCGGTTCGGCCAGTTCTGCTATATGTAGCAGAAACGTGGCCATTAAGAAAACAGGATAAAGATAGACTGTCGGTGTTCGAACACCGCTGTCTATGCAGCATTGCATGAATCTGGTGGGGCAGCCGGACGAGCAATGCTGAGGTCAGGCGCAGAGTTTTAGGTAAATGCCGTCGCTCACTGGAGCAAATGGTCGACTTCCATAGGTTACGTTGGTTGGGGCATGTGTTACGCATGTCACCAGATAGGTTGCCACGGTGAGCGATGTTCGCCGAGCAGGTAGTGGGTTGAAGAAAGTCAAGGGTGGTCAAACTAAGACCTGGCAGAAGGGTATAAAACCCCTAACCAGGAGTCTGGGTCACGTAGGTCCCGTTAGGCTCCCTGGCTGGGGACCTCGGGATGATCATATCCGATAGTTAGATACACCGAGTAATATAGCTGTGTGTCGTAAACAGTGGCGTTTGTGCATCTTGTCAATTTCTCTGCAACATTAGTCCACTGCAATCCTAAATTTTCTTCTTGATCCTACTTTCGACCTTTCCTGTCTTTCACCTTATGTTCATCCAAGTGGGCAGCCAAAAAACAGCAACCACAACCGGCCCACGAAGGTGCATGGTTAATGGTTGTATAATCTGAATATCTGTATGGTTTTTACAACCGTTTCTCACTTCTTCACGTAACCTCGAAAATCGATACCCGAAACCGTAACTAGCAAAATGGAGTTATTTCCTCAACGCGAACTAAGTCTTGGAAATGACTTGGCAAGCTGCATGGCTAATCGATTTTGGTTCGTTTTCAGATGAAGGATTAGTACTTCTTTGTCTTAGTAGGGTTTACATGGTGCTTAGAAGGTTCATCTTGGATGTTATCGAGTCAACTTATTTAAAACCTGCGTCTTTAATCATTTTCCGGAAAATGAGTTTTTGGGGCAATGAACATCATCGTACAGCGAACTTCGCTGATCGCTGCCAAGCTCCGAATATGTACAAATCGAGTGAGAAGACACAAGATTGAGAGAACTTGGGTCTAATTGGAGGGAGGCAAAGAAAGAGAACCTCTATGATCAACACACAGAGTACGCAATCTAACTCTGCATACGTACCGTTTCAAGCATTCTGACCTGATAAGAAACGACAACAAGAACGCAACTGCCGTTGGTTCGCTGCCATATCCTTCATTGTCTCCAACAAACCAGTTACAGAGTCTTAGACCCCAACCTGGAAGACCGGAGACCCATTCTAACTAATCACGCTGTGCATTTCTTCATGCCCGTTTTCCACTTCATGTGTTAACCTCCGTGATTTCTTTCAACTTGGAGAAGCAGCTGCGAATAAGGCGCTTTGCGGTGGACGGCTGAGCATGCGCAATACGTGTCCTAACCAGCGAAGCCTAATCATCTAAATTCTATGTCATAACTAATTCTCTACCGAGTCATTACCAAACACGCGACAACCTACCTCACAGTTGCTTACGTGCCTGATTCATCCAACCCACGCCAAACTACGTAAACATCAGTAGTCGAAGACTTCTAGATGACGAATATCTTCCACACGTAAGTTAAGGGTTTCGCAACCATGAAGTAGAACTGACCGCACGCGGGCGCAGTATACACGACCTTTCAGTTTCAACAAAACCACATCTGCACCAAAGATGTTTCAGTCCTGCGTAAGCTGCTCCAGCCTTGGAAATGTGGGCGGTTACTTCATTGACTATGCTACCGTCATTTTTCACACAGCTACCTAGGAGAAACATTTCACTATCAAGCATCAGCGTCGGGGCTGTTCTGCTGCTGGACTTCGGCTGTTTTTTTTTCGTGAACCGAATTCTTTCTTGCTTTCACTTAGGAAGCTGAATGGATTGTTTTTCGATAGCCATTTGCCAAAATGATCTTCATCTCGTTATTGTCTAATTTGTCTTGTTATCCCATCAAAATGGGTTCGGATAACTGAAAATAATCATCTTTTGCCAGTCTGGCCAAACCAACATTTCACAATTCTTCACCAGCCTGTGTAATAAGATCCTTTCGGTCTTGCTCTTCTCTATTGATTTGCCTTCAAACATGATATCCTTTTCGCTTCTCATTAGGTATTTGATCTAACGACCGGATCCCGTGTTGCCGATCTTTTCTCTGCTGTGAAACAAAGCGGTTACGTGCTGAACAAAGCCACCTTTTCTCCATCAGATCAACTGGTCCTGAATGACGGTGTGATATGGGATTTGCGATGTACAGGAACCCTGTCCGCTCCCAACGGTTCATTGCACTCGGGTTATTTCAATCGACCCGTGCACAAAATCGACAAACTACAGGATATTGTCTCCGGCGTATTCCATCCCAATGGATTGGAGATTATTGTTGGCTCTGCCGTGTGGGATGTAAGAACTTGGCGTTTGTTGCATACAATCCAGGCCCTGGACCGGCTAGAGGCACAGTTTAATGCGACTAAGGATGTGATCTATGCCGGTAGGTTTTTACGTACCTATGTTTGACAATTTCTCAAGGACTGATGTAATTGTCTTTTGGTAACTTTTTATATATGTCATTATTGTTACTCCCAGATCTTTACTCCTCAATCCGGCATCCTGATTGTCTGGCGTGAAAACGGTGGCTTTCGCCTGGCTGCTGAAGGACCTCTTAGTAAGATGTTTATGTCAAATTTCCGGATGCCTACGTGGATCTTCGGTGGGCCTCCGGAATCTTGATTCAAATAGAAGTGTTTTTATTGGAGAACAAATGTTTTGTGTAAGACATCCAGGACACATGCCAAAACCGTTAACGATAAGAAATCCTGACAAAGTATAGCCCTCTTTCGAGACCCAAACGTTCCCGATCCTCTCTTTTAGTAAATCGGTTTTGTTTGTATCTGGTTTGTGACAGCCCCACACGTAGTGTGTTTTGCTGTCAACGCACTGTCAAACTGTTCTTGTGCTCGAATCCCTCCACCGTTGTCCAACTTCTTCAATCATTCATTGGGAATCTCCCAGTGTCCGGTATCTTATTCTTGAGCACTGATTGTTCAACTTTTTTACACCTAGTAATTGAGACTAAGAGGCGATTGTTATTGTTGTCAATATTAATAAGGTTGATTAATTTTTCCTTAATTTACATTGTCCCACAGAGCACATAATGAGAACACAATTTGGCCAACAATGTCGTTTCATACTGATAATTGGGGACCAATTAAGATACGAATCGTTGAACACTTGGATTACTTTCCCTTTTCCCTCGTAATTCCTTATCTGTATCTGGTCGTATACATTGTGTTGTAATGACATGATTTAGACACACTACAAATGGGCTCTTTTGCCAAATTGTGTTCTTATTATGACTTCTTTTTTTCAGCACAGAACAGATTTACGCAATCCTGACACTTGTAGCCGGGTCTAATGCGCGTCTCGTCAGTCGTATAAATAATTCTTCCTTGTTGTGACACTCCTGTTGGAGTAGCAGATAGCAGCTGACAGCGCAAAATAATTTTTTGTCCAATTTTCATTGCATTTCTGCTTTGAGAATATGCCTAACTCCAGATAGTTCATCAAAGATATGCTTCTTCAACGCTATTGTATTCAGAAAATCTCAATAATTTTTTTACTGAGATCCACCCACGAAACTAACCGTTGTCCGATCTTTCACCAGGTACTTTCGGATTGGACGATGAAGAGTACGCGGAACTGGGAAACAGCCGCTTGGTTATGCCCAATATGTTCCGTACTGTAGATGCATTGGACTACAACCTAATCGCCTCAGTCAACGTTCGCCACCGAATTGAACAGCTTGCTTTGGATACGACCGGTCATTCTTTAGCCCTGGTTGAAAAAGTGGGTGAGAATAGTAGCAATGAGTCAATCACCCAGTGTCGAATCTACATGGTCGGTCGCAAACGCGTAAGTTTGACTGTTGCACAATGTTTCTTCCTATGGGAGCTTCGTCTCGTTTGCTTTTGGCGCTTGGCTTTGTGAAAACAGTTGCATTTGGTGCAGATTCATATATGCTTGCCGGTTCTTTATGCCCAATAAATGTGACTCGCATTTGTTCACTCTATTCATCAATTAATCAATCACGGGGGGGGGGAGAAATTACTCAATACGGCGGCCAATGGTCGCTGATTCCAACTGGATTGGGCATCGGAACAGGGAGCCTAATCATTGCAGGGGGAGGAAGACAGTGACACCTACCATGTCAGCGCGAGANTCGGTCTGTTTGTCTTACACCACTCTCAGTAACTCTTGCATCGTTCAGGATGGCGCCTAAACCCATTCGTGGGGGACATAATATCCGAACGATAACGATAGATTTTCGAATAACTGGATAGCACCTCGGGAAGTTTTGTGACATTTTTTTTATACTTTTCACCGCTGTTAACAAAGCTACTCCCGATTTAAACAACCTCTAGGTTTATGATTCTTCCGTGACCTTATGGCGCGCGGGTTCCGTTAGCCTAGCCTGACCTGTTCCCACTTAACTTGATGTGTGGATGTGTACATCCATCCTGCTTGATTTAGTTTTCTGTGTACGTCAGTTAGTTTCCCAGCAAAATTACGTTTCCGATGATCGATAATCCAGCTGCCATAAAAAACCGTTTGATTCACACGTTACTGACTTAACAATCAAATAATTCGAGATATTTGTTTTGCTCTTTATACTTATGAAAATCACCGTGAATTGCAGCAGATTTTGAGTCATATCGTGTACTTGGGTTAAATTTTTAAACTTTTCACATATAACTCACGGTTACTTCTGGGTAGTGGTGTGGGAAAGTGGATATTGATTTGAACAGTCCATCCTTCATGCAGTAAACTTTGTCTCCTGTCGTTGCTGTTGGCGCAGTGGTAACACACGCTTTACATGCAATGGGTCCAGAGTTCGAAGCCCGGACGGGACGATGGATATGTACTACTGATGTGCTCTAATAAGAGCGAAACTCGAGTTTAGTGCTTCCCCAGTTTATGGTTGACTGCACGAACTGAGGATTGTGCTTGGAGGTGAAGTTTCGAGAATGAACAGTTCAAATCAATTTTCAACTTACGGTTACATTGAGCTGTATGATTTGTGGTATCCTTGTTCAGCCCTTTCACTGCACACAAANNNNGCACACAAACTCATTTTTATGCTATCAACTTGTTATCAAATTGTTAGCTTCAAATCATTCATTTACCGCATTTTTCTTTCCATTCAGGGTGAACGAGAACCAGACAATGAGGAAGAAGAAGGCCGAGAAGATGAGGATGACGACGATGACGATGATGATGATGATGACAATGATGACGACGATGATGAAGATCTACTCAATGCTGAAACTGCTGATGAACTAGCCCAAATCTTGGACGGGTCCTCTTCCGGTAACGACAGGGCTAGCAGTGATTCCAGTGATTGGAGTGCTTCTTCAAGTGAACGGGTTCGAGCCCCGAGACGTCGTTCACGTCGACTCAGAGCTGTCACTCGTGCCCGAAATACGGAACAGCCAGCTGGCGCTGAGGTAACTGAAGGTACTGGGGAGACTGCATCCAATGCACCAGCAGACAGACGAAATGGTGATAGTGATGAACCAATGGATCGAGATGGAACGGGTGAGGATGCCAACAGTGTGTCTTCTTGGGAGACGCTTGAAGAGGAGGAAGTTTCAGACGAGTCCATTATTACGGAAGATGAATAAGGGTTTGAACCCGATTACCCCTCACAGATCAATCGGGACAGTTTCGTACTGCCTCCTCTGCCTCCATCAATATTTGACCGCTGTGATTCACCTATTTCATTCGGTCTCGTTGCAGATATTTCGTTTCGTCATCCCATTGTCACTTGTATTTGTAAAGAGATCACATCTGTATGTACATGATCTACTTCTTTTCCGTTTTTGATTGCACGCAGTTCTAAATTCGATACGCAGTAGATTTTAAGCTAAATCACTTGAGTGGTTCATCATTCCAAGTTCCGGAGCTTAGGTTGCTGGTGGTCACAAATGAACAGTGGATCCTCGCAACCTTGTCTGCTCTGCAATGCATCAGGGCGTAATTAAAAATGTCAAGAGTAAGCTTTTAACCACTCAGGTATTAACATCATCCATGACACAACCATTACCCTCCTCCTTCGCGCCAAGTCCGATTGCATTCACCGTTTCCAGTTTGGATGATCACACCTTTAAATCAGCAGAACGGAAAGTTAGTTGTCACCGGGTATCTGTGTATATCCTGTTGTGGCTTCGGAAACATTCATTCTCGCCATGAAACGAAGCGAAAGGCTCCAAATACATAAACTTGTTACAGACAATCCTTGAAGATGAACGTAACGTTAAAGCAAACAGAGCACTATTTTTACGTTCCGATCTAGTCTCGTCACAAGGGCTCTACAATGAGATGCCAAGGATAAGAGGTTGCACCCGTAGCTGTAATACCTATTCTGGACTGTAACGACTACTCATTGAGCGTTTCTTAAGAGTAGAAAGTAAAATAACTGATGTGCGGATAACAAACAGACAGCTATCGTGCGCGGAAGCTCCAAAAATGTATCTCACTTTGTCGCAATACGACTATAGTTGCCATTTTATTAAAATATTTATATAGATACCAGTGGATCACCATTGGCCTTGTAAACGGAATCTTTGAGAAATTTTGTTTTCTTACTTCGTACGTAATTGGATTTGGTTTTGCCTGCCAATGAAAACGTTGTTATCTCTTGTTTTTCACTTCTAAGCCAGTGTTAAATTCCTTCTTAAGTTCGCGGCAATTATGGCTTCAGTGGGGCTTTCGAGGACCTCGATCGAAGCATCCAATCCAACGATTCATGTCCATGCGCTTGCCTAATCATCGTAAACACTTTATCGATTCATCGTATCACCTCACATTTCTTACCCGACCGACTGAAGTCAGCTACCGTGACGCTCGTCTATTGCTAAATCGGTCAACATCGAAGACAAAGCATCCCAGCTTTCGTGCACGCATACAAACGTCTCTGCCTTCTTCGAAGTTTCCTTTACACAGTCAACTATCAATGACATTCTCGTTGTTAAGTTCTTTGTCCAAAGGGTCCTAATCATTATATTCGTTACGGGCTGCTAAGCGCAATCTCCCTCCAACCAATCCAAGCCTATTCCCTCTGAAAGAATGGTTTTAACTAACCAGGCCAACCTATTCGAAGGTTTAATAGCACGATCAATCGGCCAACTTGTGTCTGTTGGGAGTTGATTGTACCCGAGAAGGAGAAACGATATCGCACCACATGGTCTTAAAGACCATTTCGTGGAACAGTCTGTGGGTGCGTTTATGCTTGTTTTTCTTTGTTCACTACCGCAACACTCGGTTACAAATTGGATTTGTGAGTTCTGCAATTCAGTATGTCGTTCTATTACTCATCCCCGTCCAGTATTGATTGACTGTGGCAACAACGTTCACTATAGACTGTACCCAGATCCTCTCAGTGCTATCTGCAGTGTGAGAATTCGACTAATTGGTGTACCAGGTTGTAAAAATGCTCATTGATATATAGTATCAAGTGGAAACGCGCCTGTTTTCTTCATTCTCGACGAACCTTTCATGTGTCCATTTCACACTTTATCTTGCTTTTCCCTATCCATTTATCGTGATCCCTGGACATTTCGCGCACTCATTCAACACCAGCTTAGGCTGTTTTAATCTACCGACTAATCGAACCATGATAGTGATGCAAACAAGGTTATTGTATCGAATATACCTATATATATA
>UZAN01053872.1:0-11671 GCA_900618425.1 Echinostoma caproni
CATTTCGGGTTTTGGCTAAAGGAATGCAGGTCAAGGCTAAAGGAATGTGGGGTTTTGGCTAAAGCTTGATGGAAAAAGGTGTAGTTAAGAACCAGGATAATGGGCTTGACTCGAATGTTGACTTCAAATAGATCAGTTTCACATGGAACAGCGAATAAACAGTCCGTAACTAATCAGACATGCCGAATGGCGCCTGAAACACCGTTTTACACCAAACGAACCTCACGTGTTACTATTTGTAGTATTACAGATAAAATCACTAGCTACAACTACATCGGATACAGACATGGCACCATTGGCCCGCTCTCATTGTTTTAGTATTCCGATCGTACACCTTTATTACTATGAATGATTTTTCTGCCGCTGTTGTCTGACATTTTGCTTCCATGTCTAATACCAGTTTGGTCTACGTCTGGTTGCACAGTTCGGTTGACTTTTACCATTCTTCTGAAACCGAAGTACCACATGATGAAATGTTTTTAAACAAGGAATTTTGCACCAAAAGCAAAACTTGATTTTCAGACTACATCACACACTCCTACTCATCCGGATTGTGTGAATTAAAATCAGTAGTACAGGCAGATAAATAACCAAGTCAGTGAATAATGATAACATTTCGAATACCAGTCTGGTTACCTTTGTTTCTGTGTCGTTAGAAATCGATATGATGAACAGAGGTTTCAGCCTTCCTTTTACTGAAATTGAGATGGATTCAGAAAAGAGGGCTAACGTGGTGTTTAGTTCAGAGGATCTTCTTTGCGAATAGAAGATGAGGTCTACTTATTAGAAAATTGTTTTCCTAAATCACTTGGTATACAGAAATCTACTTGATTTTTGCAATCAAAGGTTGTTCAAATGATATTTCATTACTAAACCTCTGATCTGCTTTACATCTCGTGGTGGGAACACATATGATTCGGTCATTGTCACCAGACCAAATTCAATTCAATATATGCCATTTGCATTAAAAAAGAATGAACTTTTAGCAGTTCGTGAACATTTTGACCATAGAAATGAGGAACAGGTTTAACGGACAGGTGTTTGAAGTGACCAAAAAGTAGAGTAGAGTAGGGAGCAGTCGGATGAATTCATTATATTTAGTGTTTCTGTCCTGGTTTCTCAATCCCTTGAGTTTGAAAGAAAATCGGCGAAACCGGAATCCAAAGAACCCTGATTTGTGTGTACAGATGGATCACATCGACTTAAGCTGCTATTTTTAGCACTACCGCAAGTGGTTAAATGGTCACGATACGTTGATAGTGCCAGACCTAAACAGACCAACTGACTGGTTGCCATTTCGTCAAAAAATGTATTTTGTCTAGTTAAAACTGTAGGGACGACGTGTACATCTAGCACGGAAATATCCTTGATTAAGCTTTGCTAGAAAAATTCAACACCAACGACTGATCAACTCCATTCAGAACATGTTCCATTGGCTAGATTGGTAGCTTGCCACAGAGTGTTGCCGATTGGTTCTGATTACCTCCGGTTGTTCGACAATCACGTGACTTGAGGGTACAGTTTACCACATGACCATAACAGCTGCAAGAACTTTGATCGTGTTGAACGATCTAGTCGGAATGTGCTCAGTGCCAGTAAAACGCTTCACACGGCACTCGGTTTTGGAAACATTAATAACGCTTGCATATAGGTGTGTAAACCGAACTTGTGTTCAAGTCATTCCTCGGGCCATGAGTTGCACTGCATGACGTCCCTGATCGTTTGCTGTTAAATCCGATTCAATGAAGGTCAAATAGTCCAAGCAAACATCACAACTTCCGTAATTTGGCCGAGGTTTCCAGTTTACAGAAAAAATCATTACTATTGAATAAAATAATCGATGTGTAAACGCAGGAAAGTAAGACTACTGTATCATTTATTTTTGACTCTTTATACAAACATTGGTCGCTCCAGTCCCGTGAGAGTCCAACATCGAGCAGCACGACACAATCAAACAGAAGGGATCGCAATTTTGAAATGACGTGATCGACTCGCTCAATATTCCCAGCTGAAGCACAGGACGACGAAGGAGCATTGAAAACAGTGGACAGTAGTTATTCGTATTTCGATTTCGATATCACGTGATCCGGGAATTGCGGTTTTATACGAAAGAGACTATCGAGATACGTGATACAGTTGATACCAAAAAGCTGATCTCAATCAATCTCATCTGGCGCACACAAATGAATGACAATAATAATATGAACTGATGTGAAAAAGAGTAAGAATCAAGGTACCTAAGAAGGCTAAAATAGAATTAATACGGACTGTCTGAAATCAAATCACTAGTGTGTCGAATGATGTGCCTATGTACATAGACGTGGGTATCATAAAAACATATAAACTGCTTTTGAATCCGTGGGATCTAGCATGAGGATAGCCAACTCATAATCATATGCGACTAGAAACACAGTGTCTAAAAACACAAGTCGAACAATTCCCGGAACCGGATGGTTTGCAGGACTGAAAGTGTGAATTATTGATGGCTGAGATGGATCGGCGCACTAGTGACTCAGCTTTGAGAGTGAAAAAATGGAATTGAAATGCGATGGAAATGTTTGTGATAAACGACATAGAGAACTGGATGGCTGTTTCGTCCCTTTTTGGGACTCGCCAGCAGTGCATACTTTTTGAGTCCCTGTCAGAACTCAGACCGCGATTCTTCGGGCTGGGACTTGAAACCCTTATCCTTGAGCTACACGGTCGACGATTATCATTGTGTGTGAATGGCTTAATTGAAGCTTGATACTCCAAAAATAGATTTACACTTCCCGCAACGAGTGCAGCGAATCAGTCCTCCTTACCCCTTCAAAGAAATTCAATCACCTCGGGTTTACAGTAAATTTTCAGTAGTTCCGGTGAAAAATTATTGATCTTGTGACCATGAAAAAAATTCAAATCAAACGAGAATGAATTAACCTTGTAAACATGATGCGAGCGGATCGACTGAAATCAGACACAACAACCAAACTGATAAGAATCAAAAATGTTTTTAAAACAAAAGCCATCGTGTTAAATTCACATTGCGCGAAATGCTTATTCACAAACAACCGACTGAAATGAATGGTAACAGACAAAATCCAGTAGCAGACCACGTGCTGTCCCTCGAGTAATCACCTGATTAAGGTACTATCACGATTAGATAGCCTGTTTGTGTGACCTTCGAAGTACCCAATCACGTGACTGTGGACGGCGTACCCGTTTGTATCGTTTACTCGTCCGTTTGACCAATTGAGAATCCTGAACATTCTCAAGGTTACCAATCCAGGGATGCCGTGACTTCGGTTTAACTCTGATTGGTCGATCCATTCACGTTGTTATGGCGTGTGACTATCCTCAATTTGTTTGCAAACAAGACAGTAATGGTAATAATCAGTGAATGAATGATATTTCCCTGTCGACTGCATCCACGATCTCATATTTCAACTCGTATGTCTTGTGATCATTGTTTTAGTTTGTTTTTTGTTAACGGGGTGGTGGTTTTTTGCAGCGTATATCAGATTGTTAATACTGACTGAACACATACATAGTATGGTTCTGGAATTCGGTACCTGGTGTGCGATAGTTCTGCTCCCTAAACGACGTCTTCAGGGAATACAGATGAGAAAATATGCGGAAACATGAGGGTGTTGTCCTGTCATGTTTTGGGCGCATTGTACAAGCGAACACAAACCCATTGGCAACCAAATGATGTGTGTGTGCGTGTGTGTGTGTGCAAAGACCGAACAAAGCAGACAACTACAGTTGCCCCAGGAACCCGGGGATGTCCACAGTAGGAAAAAGAAACCCATACACAGCCGAGGATATACAGTATAACTGCATGGGCAAACACATCACAAAGCTGTGCCAAGTGATTCGGCCTATTTAGCCATTTCGATAACCATCAGCAATGTATGCAAATGAATGTATGAGTTCCTAATGATATTACCAAAGCAGTGGTGTCTAACTGGTTGGTGCAACAGTATAGAAACAACCCTCGAGAAGCGTTTATTTCGGTATGACTATGTAGACTATCGGCTATCATAAGTTCACTGCACTGGGGGATAGTGTATAAATGGACGGAAAAAGTGAGCACGGAAGACTGCAACGGTAGCTGATAAGGTTTTGTGGTTTGGTTTGCTTGATGACCTCGGTAAGGAAAATTGGAAAACTGGAGTAAAAATGATTGTAATGCGCACAAATCCGACTCGCCATTGAAACTTCATGACCGCACTATCTTATCACCCTATGGAAAGTATGTAGCTGTTCAAGGGCTAAAGGCAGACCCCATAAAAAAGAGACAAAGTGGTATTGGAAGGACCACTTTGTACTATACTCCCGCATATTTAGTCATGATGGTAACTTGTTCGGTCGTATGACTTTATCCTCAAACTAAAATAGAAACATTTTGTTGTACCAGAGAATTCAAATTTTTATTTTGTAACGCTTGGCACCCCACCAGTAATATTTTATCTTGAGTGCCTGTATCTCACCGGACCTTTTCGGTTCATGACGTTTTACTTGCTTTGCCTTGCAGGTTTACCTTTATCCCGGTCCCACGGAAGACCTGTCTGACAGTGTTTCCTCACCATCCCTTGTCCCGTCTGTCTACCGACGCTCCCCGCTCTCGTTCTTCGTCCACAAAGCCTCATACAGTCTCGGGCTGTGAGAATACGAGCCCAGAAACATCCTGTCGCGCATCTCTGTTCACTCCACTGCATCACGGGAGCCCGGAGTACGTTCGCATTACATTTTATTACCCAGCAAAATCGTGCATTTTGACGTCTTGTATGTATGCAGAGACAGAATTTTCACAGATGCTTCTATTGATTTGCTTTTTTCGTTATGTGGGTCCAAATATCGGGTCAATTTTCTGAGTATTTTTAAACACACACCAGCAGAATAAATTCATGCTCGATAAGAATCGATACGATGATCTTAACCAGTCATTTGAATAATTTTAACCACTCTGTCTGCTCGTTCCGCAATCTCATGGGATCATGTTTTGCTCAGGGCTAAACCAATTGCAACACAGAATTACAAGTCACCTCCGTGAATAAGTTAGGGGCTTTCCTGAGAACTATACTTGGATGAAGTAGCCGTTGTTGATAAATCTCCACCGAAAGGCGCTCATTTCAAATAATAAGCATATATAATATGCATCAATTACATCGATAACTATCAAACGTGCCCCACCGAACCTCTAGGTGAAGCACCAACAGTAAGCGTGTTTACAAACTCGTGTTTGCAGCTCGACTGTGCAAAACTTCGATAACTAAAACTTTGTGTCCAAAAATTTGGATCGGTTGAATTTGTTCCGCCATTGAAAGATCACACTGAAGATGATCAATGTCAGGGAGGAAGCTTTACCCTCCTCTACCCCCCACCCCCTCACTCCCTCCCAATCTGATTCAGACCATCACTCCGAGGTGTGAGCATATCTGTGTCATTTATATTACGTGTACGTCTGACATAAGGCTCAGAAGAGCGCAAAAAGTGTTCACTGAATCCAATAATCAACTAGCTCTTCGGAAAGGATTAGCATGTAGTAATTTTTCATTGGATCGTTTTTATCCACGATATCCGGTTTTTCTTGATTTTGAACTGTTCTATCCGCCATTTCTATCATTGAAACCTCGTCCGAACGATTTCGGTCAAAAGACACTAAGCAAACCAATGCGAGCGTTTATTACTGATACCAGAAAACGTGCACTGACTAAGGCAGAACCGTGTTGTGTTTATAGGGTGTGCGCACAGAGTAGATTTTTTCCGAACGGAGATTACGTTCGCACCGACGGAGGGAACGAACAAATCAGATTGCCGTATTCTTTCCGTGACCCTGGCTTTCATGGCTTCATTAGCGTCGAGAAAACACGGGCACTTTGTCACTGCTGCGATTGGTCCCAACAAATCGATTTCGTAGGAATCCTGTCGTCCTCTGCCGAGTACATTGTCCGCCATCCAAGGATTTTTGATATGAAAAATACGTAATGCGTTAATTGAGAACGTTTTATTCTAACGATGTCATTCGAATAAGAAGTTGCTGCTACGCCGCATGGGAGCGGGATGTAGTAATTTTAGTAACTGTCATAGTTCCAGATCCCAGTGCAGGTCGAGGAGATTTGTTTATTGAGGATTTCAGATAGAATATCACCAATTAGGCATACATAGCACAAAAATTTAATCAAAAACATACCATCGCAGTTCCTGTCCACCCGACGGATAATGAATGTAGAAATCAATAGTTCTTCTTTGAGAACCAGCAAGTTGCATTCAGTGATCTTGTTGACTTTTGGTCGTTGAAAGTTACCACCAACTATGTTACCTACCACTCACAAGTGAGTAGTGTCTCACGAAACTCCTCTCCAGGCGAAAAGGATGCCTGCATGCCTTGACCAGTAAACGACTGTCTCTTAGATTCTGATCGCTTTTGTCTCCGGTTTTAAACTTCGAACGCCGTTATACTTGACCCTGTGTAATGGGATTTCGGAGTTTCTTTTATGGGTTTACGTCGTGTGAATTTCTTCGTGCCATGTTGCTAGATCGTTCCGATTTACACGACGGACTTCGTTCATCCGTTCAATTTTTTACACAGTATGGCGTTGTTCAACTATGCGGTATAGAACTTTCCTTCTGGGAATTTCTTTCCTCTAGCCAGTGCCGCTGGCGAATCCCCCAACATGGTGCTTATACTTTACTTTAGATCCAACCGAAAGCATACTGTCCGTCCGTCTAGTTTGTATCCTAGACTTGCGCATTGTGTCCTCCTGTAACTTCTTTGGGTTTTTCCGGGTTTTACATATTGTCCGTTAGAGTTGTTGTGGAGATAAATCATTTGACGGCGAAAGGTCAAAGTTGAGATCCACTGGCAGCTTCGGAATTCTTTCATACATTAGTTGAAGTGGTGTGTTTCGTACTGGCCTGCGTGGTAGAACGGTACTCCAAAAGTAGGGAATGTAGGGTTGACTCCCAATCCGCTCCTTTTGCTGCAACCATTCATTGATTAGTGTGTTATTTCATTCGGTGAGGCCGATGGTTTGTGGGTGATACGGCGTTGAGCGTATCTTTTTGAGGCCCAGTTTCTGTAGGCATGGGCGGAATTCATCACTCTCAATGACTGGCACTGATCCATAAGGATGGTTTGTGGCACTGTGGTGATTCAGGTTACGGGATGACGCCTACCCTGGAGCTGTGCGTCACAGTTTTCGGACACATGCGATCAATCAAATTTGAAAGGTGACGTCAATGACGCGCGTACACGTCACGGCTTCTGACTACACACCATAGGTGGATCGTGCCAGCCAATCCGGTACAGTGCACACAGAGGCAAAATCACGCAAGCAATGCTGCGATATGGTTGTTTGAAGCCTAGATAACCAATGCACTTCTTTTGTATATATTAGTCAATCGCTTTCATTTCTTCCGATAAACGAAGTACGAGTTGGAAGCATAGTTTCCCGTAACGAATTTGAATCAAGAAGCCAAAAACACAGGTTTGCACAATGCATCCTGGATCATTTCGCTGCATCTGTACACGTGCATACTGCAGTCTATGTGATCATTAATATAGGGTCAGTGAATAACAGAATCATAGGCGGAGAGAGATTGCGGTCAAACTTACTCACCAAACACATTTGTTACCAAGGTAGCGCCAGAGCGATAAGCCATTCACACTGTTTACACAGTTTGGGATGGTAATTTTGAATGGCTTATGCCTCGGCGTATTTCAGAACCTTGGTGTTGTTTGTGTTGTAGAGGATTCTGAACGCAACGCGCAGCATAACACAGTGTTCCATTTCGACCAGGTGTTATGTGATCGACGAACTGAGTTTCCTACGCGCCATTGGTGACCTCATACTTCCCTAGTTTCCACTCATTGTTTTCTGAAGCAAGACCGGGATGTGCTCGGTTACTCGATAACGCAGTTGTCTCTCCGTTCTGCCGATGTAGATGGCCGAGTATCCACCCTTGAACTGATAGATACAATTAGATTTGGCGTGGGGAGACAGCGGTTCTTTCGCCGATGGTATTGGCAATCGGGCGGTTGTAAAAACAACAATGGGGTCAGCTGCGAAGTACGAGTTGCCAGTCTTGTAGTCTTTTCCTCACGTCTCACCCACGTGAGAAATTGCGAGCTCGTGCCATTGCGGTCCAGTGTTTCCGTAGTCCAGTCCGTGATAGCTGATCTTTGGTTCGTGTCCGGTGATTCCTATTGCGTGGTTTGTATTCCAAATTCCGTGCGTAATATACTACTACTACCACTACAATCATTACAGGTTCTTTATGATTCACCACGATATGCTTCATCACAACCCTGCTTATCGTAGCGGCTTTTTGATCCGCGACTCCTACGGCTTCAATCCAGTGCGTGAAGTGCTCCGTGATTGCAACGGTCTATTGGTATCATCTAGGGGACATCGGAAATGAACCTATGAGGTCGACGGACCATAACTCGCCGATCTCGGATACAGGTATTGACTTAATTGAACATTTTGATGGACGGGAGTCAGGCTTGAAAGGTTGGCGTTTTTCACACGTCAGCACCTGGTTTGTCAGATCAGTCTGCATATTTGCCAATATGCCCGCTGCCGAAGCAGATTGTAGGTTCGAGTGCATCCTGTGTGGGCCAGTTCATGACTTTCTTTGATAAGGATTTGGCGCAGCTTTTTCGGAATGACGATCACAGGGCACCTTCTTCCTGGATGACGTTTCATTAGATATCAGCGACATTCAAACGGATTTTCATGACTTCATGTTTCTGCTGTTGCACGTTTCAGTATTGCTGGCCTTGTGAAATTGCTTCGATCATCTTGCGGAGTTCTTGGTCCTTCCGCTGTTCCTTCACCAATTCGTGCGGGTCTTGTCCCGCTGTCAGCATAATAACACTGAGGGAATCTGCTTACTCCTGACGAAACAAAATATCCGCCATAAAGTTTTCGGCACTTGCAACATGATTGATCGTAAAGTCGTACTCCTGCAGCAGAACCGCCTATCAGGCTAGTTTTCCTCTCGGATCCTTGGCGGTTTTAATCCACTCCAGCAGCTTGAAGTCCTTTTCTATGTGGAACTTTTGACCCAGAAGGTATAGTCGCCTACGGCTCAACCGATTGAAAGACATTCTTTTTCCGTGGTGAAATACTTCCTTTCCGTTGGAGTAAGGACCCTGCTTGCATATTCAACCCCGCCACTTGCTTGTTTGGGTGCAGCTCCCACTGCAACGTCACTGGCATCCGTTACCATTGTGAAGCGCTCGCCAATCACCGGCAACTTCAGTGTCAACTTCTATTCGGTCATGATCCTTTGGAGTTCATCGAAGACTTTTCTGGGCTTCTGGTGTCCATCTGAAGCCATATTCTTTTTTGAGCAAGGCGTATAACGGTTCGGCGATATTCGGAAAAATTTTGACGAACCGGCAATAGTATGCGGCGCAGCCCAGAAACCGTCTTTTCTTTGTTAGGCGTGCAAACTCCTTTAACTTGAGGATCTTCCCAGAAAGCGGCCTAACTTCTCCGTTTCTAACCTTGTAAATTCACTTTCGGATTCCTAATTTGGGACTTCGACCCGCTAATCCGAAGACCAGATTCTTGGATTCTTTTCAGGACAGTTTCCAAGCGAAATTTGTGTTCGGTTGTTGTTTGACTGTAGACAACAATATTGGCATCATACACCACCGCGCTGGGGACACCGTCGTAAGGGGAGGCGGAATGTAAATGGTGCTCCTGATAGTTCGAATGGCATTCGTTTGAAATGATATTGTTTATTCCGGCTGTGAACGCCGGCTTTCTTTATTGACACTCACCAGTATCCCGATCGTAGGTCCACAACTGAGAGCACTTGCGCTTTGCAGTTGATCAAAAGTTCCGGAACAGTCGGGTCAGGGACTAGTGCTTTTTATAGCCACGATCTTTACTTGGCGAAAATCCACACAGAACCGAAATTTACCGTTGGGCTTTTTGATCAGTAGCACGGGCGATTTATACGAACTTCGAGTTTCTTCAGTGGTTTTTTCCCTTTTTATTGGGATTTCGTGTTCGACCCAGTTATAGAACCCATACGGGTCATAATCGCCTGTGAACAGGTGAGAGTATCGTAGCACCACTGGCCGGAATGACGGCGACACATTTGTGTGAGATTTTCTGTACTCACGGCTGATAACCTCTTCCTTTTCGAGCGTAGCAGCGGGATCGTGCCGAATCTGGTAACAAACCGTTTCTTTGTTCGGATCAACCATGGTCCTTAAATTGCGCAAGATGTCTGCTCCCACAATAGTCTGGTTTGTCTTTTGATATGATAAATGGATGCCTGGTTATCTTGTTTCCAACGCGGACTGTTCGTTTGGCTCCTCCGTCCACCTTCAACTGGTAACCTCCGACTGTTTTCACAGCTACACTCCATTTTTCCAGGGGCTCATTTGCTTGTGGTCTCGCTAATGATATTGCCACAACAGTGTCGACTAAGCATAACTCCTTTCGACTCTCTGTCTCCCATTGGACCTGAATTGAAGCGCGATCTACTGCTCCTATGATAGTCCTGCGTGCGAAGACGGGCGTACTCTGCGTAAACCATTTCTCAAGAGGGCGTTTGTTTGTATCCTTCTGGGAAATGCATCCGCCAGCGGCCCATTTGGCCGCATTGAAAGCATACGTTCCTATTCTTTTTTATTGCGCAGTTTGACTTCAGTGGTGCCACTTCTTCTGTCAGTATTTTCATGGCTTCCGTAATATCCTCCAGCGGTGTGTTTTCGGGACTTCGTTAGTTTGGAGAGCCAAAACTTCATGATTTGTTAATTGTCTCGTGGCTCCGGCCAGCCTGAATACATCTGTGGAGCGCCCCGCTTTGGGGATTCGCGCCTTTCCCTGCAGATTGTTCGGCAGACTCTCCACGAAACGCTCCAACAATAATTCCCAGCGAGTGGCGTCGTTCAAAGTAGCCTACTAGTCACAAGGGAGTAGTATCTCACGACAATAGTGGTAGTTAGTAGGCAATGAACGTGGAATACGAATCACTTATTAGCAATCACAGACCTCACGTAAGCGCTGGATCACATTGGCACTTGCACGACAATATCCCACGTAACTGAGACGCGAGGAAAAGGTCACAGGAGTAGTAGTTCGTTTATTGAAAGAAATAAGAGGAGTTAACTAATGTGTACAAAACAAGCTCATTGGTCATCCGGACCTCTGCCAATCGCTCTCTACTATTTCTGCAGTTGTTCACCTTCTGTCTGGACCGCACGATTTCCGATTGGCTGGTACGATCTACCTATAGTATGTATTCCAGAAGCTGTGGTACGCACGCGCCTTGCTGATATCATCTGTGAGTCTTGATTGATTGCAGTTGTCCTTAAACTGTAACGTGTCGCTCCATGGTATACATCGGCTCGCAGGCTGGCATCATCACACGGGTTTGCTTAGAAACATATCAGATAAGATTTATTCCATTGGAAACCCGGTTTACACGGTTTTTTTGTATGCACTACTGAAAACTGACGCTGAATGAGAATGATCACTGATAATAAGTGTAATATATTTCTTTTCCATCATTACCATCCTATATTCATTTTCCTAATTCTTATGTGAATGTTTATTTGATAGGCTCTAATATTGGTCTACCTTTTTGGTAAAAATAGTGAAATCGGTTGGCAATGCTGACGTGCTTGAACCTGATCACCTCAGCCCCCCCCCCCCCCCCC
>UZAN01053873.1:0-12337 GCA_900618425.1 Echinostoma caproni
CCTGGACATTAATCGTGCAGTATTGCAATTGTTTTAGATTTTATTGGTTGTTCATCTTTGAAAAATCCAGGGTTTATCGGGAGGCAGTTACGTACAGATCAATCTTGCTTGCTGCATACCCGCATGTGAGATACGAGGAACTAGGTTTTTGCTTGTCATGCTTTGATATGGTGTGGCACCTGTTTTCTCTGCAGAGTTGATCAACCACAGAAGGTCATTTGCTTCCCCGTCACCTTGAACTCCATATTGGGCAGACTTCATTCTTTGATTATTGCTCAGGTCAATCACTGTCAGTCGGCGTCGCCTGATTGCAGCGGCGTTCAAGTATTGCCACTGCCACCCGAATCTTGTGGTAGGCAGTTTCATTGTCGACCGGGTCTATGCCATGTTTACCGTTCAGAAGCCTTAAGTAGTTTGCTACTCGTATTCGGGTGCCCATAACCGGACAGTTAATACTTGCGATTATGAAGTTCACTGCTTCCGTTCTGTGCCATTCGGTGATGTGCAATTATAAAAACGTATTCGGGTAGCTTTGTTCGTATTCGTACTTCTTGAGGGAGTCGTAATGTGAACAAAAACGGTATCAACGCATTTCGTTTATTGAAGGTTTCAAGTTCCCCAAATCACGTTTCACATGTGCTGGATAATTGCCAGTAACGTGGTTGGTTATTGTTGGCAGAAATGATGTATAAATTGCTCGAGCAATACTGACAGTTAGATGCTTCAGTGTTCGCGTTGCGATTGGGATGCCAAGGAAACCGATGTTTTGAGTCAGCCCAAAGTTATGGCTACCTAAAATCGAGAGATGTCATTGTTCCCTTATGAGGTTTGTTTGTGTACGAGTCCCTGCTTTTTGCAGCTACTGAATTGTTTTGTTGCTTATTGGTCTACATTATTTTTTATGGTTCTTCAACTTACTGTCATGGAAACTGTCTTGCGGACGTTCAATACATGCAATACTCCGATCGACTTTTTGCGGTTGTTGTTTCTGTAAGTTTGATCTTGATTATGAATAACACCTGAGTTACTTGTAAATGTCGGTCTCAGAATCAGCCTGAAACTGGTTAGTTACATCTGTGTTCCGTCTTAGATCACCACTTGTTTTTGCCCATCTAACTCTCTGAATTGCCTCAGGTACCGTTTATTTTGTCATAAATCTATAGTCTTCCCGCATCTTTTTATCCGGTACAGTTTTTTTTCCTTGATGAGTATCATCGCTTCATTCTCTCGTTTTTATCATATGAATGTGGATCGGAGGAATCTAGCTGAAAGACGGGCGGTGGATTTTTAACCCATCTCTTCCCTAAAACCCTGTCGTGAACTTTTTCTTTTGATGTTGTTTTCTTCGTACATCGAATCACCACCAGTATGTGGATACATTGTCATATGTAAGGTGACGATTAATGCGGGAATAGTTTGTGGAACGGAATGACCACGATTAAAAGTAACCATCATTAAAATTCAGGTGGATTCTCTGTCGTCCGGCTAAATATAACGCTTATTTCACTGCGACCACTAGAATTCCTAAGACTTCGATTATTAATTATATCGCGTTTACAGTAGGTCCTCTTGACCATGAAATTTTCCCCTTTTGCTGTTCACCACAAGAGTATCATAATCATTGTTTTAGCAAATACTGTACACTATCGAATCTAATATGTCACCAATCGTTGCTTGACTTGAATCAGAATAGCATGTCATGCACTGGAGCATTAGCCGCAGCTGGTTCGTGACTTTCCCATTAGAGCACATTTGAGAACGTTTGAGTCGTGTTGACGGTTTTCATCTTGATCTGGAACAAAGATAATCAATGGTTAGAGAAAACTGAAGCAGTCCTTTCCTAAGATTAATTTTATATAAAGGACCATATTGCAATACTGTACAATATATGTTCAGGACGATTTCGCTGCATCTCAACATGGTGCATACTGCATGGAGTACAACGTTTATATAGAGCTTTAGCATGGCAAAAATGTGAAACAAAATACATTAAAACAGAAAAATCATGAAGGGGGGAGTAAAAGGATCACGTCATCGATGTAGGGACCGACTAACATAAAAGTTCTTTTTGTTGGCCATCGATTATTAGCAATCGCTTCAGCAAACACCAGTGAATGCGCCCTCAATAATCGACAGGTATTCTTGTCATTAAAATAAATCAAATTGAATGAATTCCCGCAAAATGTTATTTGTTTACTGGTCACGCTATTTCGCTATATCTATTCATACCTGCAATTCGACGTCAGTTTTATGTATATAATGTAGAACAGCATTTCCCTCAGTGAAATCCCGTTAGCGTTCTTTACCCCGCGTTCTTGTTGATGACATTCAAAGCCTGTGACGTTGTTGCACGAATGATGTTCGTCATTGTTAGTCACATTACGACTAGTATTACTAATAAAATTATAATGTAACCCAATCGGATACTGTTCCCTTCACAACCTTAACTGCAATGCATTCTGTTCATCCATGCTGAATCTCTCCTACGGATACTTCCCCTTATTGCTTTGTCTTAATTGGTCACTGATAGCTGCTAAGTTATCTGTTTGAGGAATAAAAGAGCATCACTGTTGGTATCATTCAAAATTATTTCCAACTGCGCAAAAGTTTCTTCCGTCTGACCTGATAGGAAGTGACATTAAGAACTTCAATACTGTCGGTTGACTATCATGTGCCTCAGTGGATCCGACCAATCGTCTGTAAAACCTTTTGATTTCGAATCTGGTAGGTGAGATGTTCCTGCTTGGATCAAATTCTCCTAATCCGCTCGCTGCAAACCCACGCATGTATTTAGTTGATGAATGTATTTTACCCATAATCTCAACTTATCTAGCCGTTAAACAAAGCTAACTGCGTTAGTCACAATATACACAACTCTCTACTCGGGGTGAAACATAACGTCTATATCGACATGTTTTATTTTGAATTGTCGTATCCTTTATCATTCATTTGCTTGAAATGCATATCTTCAGTTCACATGATTGCTGTCCGAGTGGTGTTTCTCCAAGTAAATATTTTAGACGTTATCGCTCTTCATCCTTTGCTTGATGGCCAATCCGGATGAAATATTCGTCGGAAGTTGTCCGACATTGTTAGAAACTACCACGCTCATCTTCGCTGATCATGTCACTGTTTTTATATTTATCATGGGGTTACGTGGGTCGCATTCTATTCGATTGGTTCTACAGATGCTTGTCCATATTTCGGTCTACTAGGTTGTCATCTGTTCATCACTTGTAGCGGTGCTGCATATCCAACTGCAGGACTTAGTTTAATGCGTGGAATAAATCTACTGAGAATATTTCCGATGATCTGCGTCAGGTCAAAATTTTCACTTTAGGAATGTTCGAATTTCAGAGGTCTTTTTAAATGACCTAGTCAAAATGGGTTGTACTGAAGTTTTCTCTCTCCTCCCACTGCTGTTCATTGGTTATCTTCACAGAAAAAGCCACAGTATATGTAGATATTCGGATCAAGTCATCATGAGCTAAACTACAGAAGAACACATGGTTTAGGCATCTTGTAGAAACTCATTTCTACAGTATGCACGATAAGTGGAGTAAATTTTCACTGATCGTTCTAAATAGAGATTGGGTGCAAGGTTCATGCCATTACCGTTCCACCAGCTTCCAATTCTTCTGAGTCAATCAATTGGTTTAAATTTTGGTAGGTGTAATCTAAACTTCTGTCTGATGGTATATTTTTTCTTTATCTGTTTGGTAAACAGTGCTTACCGAGCACTATTCACTGTTTTCCAGCTTTGGTTTGATCAGTCAGCATAGGGTATGATCAGATTATCGACTCAATAACACCACAGTTATCGACCGACTAGTTCTCTCTTGTGCTTGTTCAGCAGATCACAAATTCATTGTTTTTGCATCCAGTGCGAAGGTTGATCTATGACTATTCTTCCAACCGAAATGAATTCCCAGTTAATGTTATGAACAATAATCGACGTAACAAGGGGCCATGGGTGTGCACCTGATCTGAATAATTGATTTATCCACTGGAACGCATCCAGCCACTACCGAGCTAAGCAGTATCATTGTTCACAGTGTCAGGAAACGACAAAGGCTTAAATTTTATGAAAATTTCCCTATCCTTTTCAAATGCGGCGGGTTCGGACAAAGAAATCTTCCTCCTCTTCAGGGAGGTAGCCCGCGGAACTGTTTTACCGGTTGATAACACTGGCCCGCATATCTGTTTGCTTCTCGGTTTGTAAACAAACATCGTATACTTGAAGTATTCCTCGCGAGGTTTACAAATCGATTTGTCCTTTACTATCAAGTTTTTGCGTGGTGGTGCAAGTTCTCCTTGAGACCATACCCGGCTCTTGACTTTTAGCGGTATTCTCCGGGCATTAAAAGGCATATTTTTATTGCAGTATTTTGAGTATCAGAGATTTGGGTTCATAAAGTGCGTCAATAAACTGATTCGTCTTGTCAGAGTTTATTGACAACTCCTTCATGTTTTTCTGTCCACATTTGCATCCCATATTCGGTCTAGACGAATGGTTTCATGTTTAAAGCAAATTTTCTACATTTGCATTTCTATCACAAAGTTACTGCGATGTTTCCAGGCCACCATATGAATTTAACTCTTGACTTAGGTGATGAAACTGTGATGTTCATCAATTTTATCTCAACCTGTTCACACGTGAACGATCGTCGCCATTTTCTGCTAAATTCAAAAAGGAGTTAACAGCTGTTTGCAAGATCTGTTTGGTTTCGCTGCGGCAATCCACATTCTTGCAGTTGTATCTCTTCTGACTTCCGCCCCTGTGTTGTCTCTCAGAGTCTTTGTGTTTTCTGTTCAGCGTCAGTTGAGTAGTCGTCACTTGATCGATGAACTGTTGTTCCGCTGTAATTCAAATGTCATCACATACCTGACACGGGATTGCCATTACACGCTTGTCAGCTTTAGTGCATTGAGGTGTTATCTGATGAGATGCTGCCTGTGTCTTTTATTGAAACTTTTGTGCTCGGCGCTTACTTCTTGTGGTATATTACCCTCGTGACATTCAGCACGTGTGCTAAATGAAGTGCTTTTGCAATGTGACAGCACAAATGGTTTACTACATTTACGATCAGGTCGATAAACACACTTAGTCTTTCTCATGAATTGTTGGTTAGTTACGGTGGATGTCTCTACCACTCCCCCCGGAATACAACAGTCCTGGTACAGCTTCAGCAAGTTGGAATCACGGTATCATTCATAACAGAATCCACAAATTAGCTTTAAATCCAGTCGTCCCGTAGGTGTGCACTTTCGCGAACGCTAATTTATTCCCTCATCCATCGGAATTTCCAAGTAGGAAAGGTTCTGATGTTTCCGGAATTATATTTTCTTCTTTTGCCCGGTGACTATATATTTTCAAATGCATCATTTATTGCTACATGGAATAAGTGCGATCTTGCATTTGTTATCCTTGATCGATTTAGTGTTTTTGGACGAAGAAGAGATTACACTAAATCCAATATATATCAACAGCAGACACTGGAGACAGTAACTCATTCGGAGTTTTTTCATGAACTTCCATTCAGATGGCCACTTTTAGTTGTTTTGTTATTATTCTCAGTCTTAGTGTTTTAACAATTTCTTAGTTTTTTCATCAAACCGCAACTAGTTGTTTTTATTGTTGCTAAATTACACTTCTGTTTGCTCCAGTTTGCACAGACTAAATAATGAGGGCACCATGTGGGATACGCCTTGTGGGCATCACGGTTTAGTTTGCATGATGTAATCATTTTCGTGAGTGTCTCAGTTGACTCGCACACATCAACTATATCGGTTGCTTGCTGGTAGACACATTACTCTGTTCTCCAAATGTACGTTTCGGTTCAACTTCGGTAACCTTTTTGTATCATAATGAAATTTTTACGGCTAGACTAGAAAGCTACTGGTTCAGATCAGCAAATCTAAGATTATATTTAGTTCAGAAGCTATATGGATCGTATTTCAAGCGTAATAGATCTTACATTTGGTAGTTTCTTTTTTAGTTCAGCACATCTATATCTACAGTTTATGTCTGAAACACGGGCGAATCAAAAACTGGCTTACCTTGATGGCTTTTTATCAACCCGGGTTCAGTATCACGTCTAACTTATCGGGGCCTTATGTGGTTCGCCACTCCAAGTCCCGGGGCTCAGGTCACTGGTTTCCAGCAATGAACGGCAGGTCCTTGTGAATATGGGGTTTACCCCGTCTGCTGTTCATCACACTAAAGTGTGCAATAAAAAAAGCTATCGGACGAATAATTCATTTCACCATTCAGCACCTCCATGCAGACCGTTATTTCACTCCTCAGTAAGCACGGTTGAAATTTTCTTTGCATTGATTTTTCATGTTTATCGTTTACTTTCATCAACTTCTCCAAAGATGGAAGATATTTACAAATTAAGATTTTGGGAGCGCAACAATTTTATCCGTTCAGCCAATGCCAATTCACCTATGAGATACCGGGATATGATTTACTTTTCTTTGCTCTTCTCACTACCTTATACAGACTTTTTTTTAGTTTTCGTTATCTGGCACGGTTGTTTGATAATTGTATGCACTTTAGCAGTCCGAGGCGTAGCTTCACTGGCATTTTCGTGCATGTCAGATGATCAAAAGGGGACTACTGATCACACAGCGCAGATTTCCCCCGTGCATGTGCACAATTTAGTGTTACTCTGACTGACTTTTCACTCGTCTACTTTGATCGGTCGCTTATATGTACATCTCGTGACAAAAGTTTTGCATCCCCCCTTAGAGTTTTGGAAAATCTCCGCTCTCACATGCACGATCATTACCATTTTTGAGTATCTAGACACTGAATAAGAGGCCGAAGTACGAAATTCCATCAAATTATCTTTCATTCTAATGAAGATATATTGTAAAAAGAGGATTATCATCGCAACAGAAGTGTTACGTCCCCCCCCTGGAACTTGACTATTGCAGTCAGCTTGTTATAGGATGCGTTGTCCATTTCACCTCAGACATGCACACCTCGGTCTACTCTCGGCAAGAGTTTGAGTTATGTCCGTCTTTCCATCATTCCACTCCCTAACTAAAAATAACTTTAAGTTGTGCTTTTTGGTGTAAACTCTGGAGTGTTGATACTCTTTCTAATGGTTTCAAATCTGTGCTGCACGCAGAATACACCATTGTTTTGATGCCATGAAACAATAACCCGCATTTTGTTAGATACCGGTTATGAACTACGGTGTTATCCTGCTGGAAACGGCTTCAGCATGTCCATTCGGTGCCATTGCTGGTTTAAGGTACCGCTCCAATTTACGAATATCTCCATCAGAGTCATGCACCCGAGCTAATGTGGCGAGTTCGTTCGGGCCGTTACTCGACAAGGTATCCCGTACCATTGCGTAGTTAAAATCGTTAATGCATTTATCGAGGTATCGTTCTTCACTCCTCAGATCATGCCAGTAGTAGTTCAATGCATCGGATCCATCTATATTGAATTTTCTTTTCGTCCCTAAAGTAGACAAACTCTTCATTAAAATAAAAAGTAATTTAGTGAGACTTTGTACTTCGGCTTTTCATTTAGTTGCTGTCTAGATTCTCAAAAATGGTGATGATCGTGCATGTGGGAACGGAGATGATCAAAAAATCTAGAGGAGTGTAATACTTTTGTCGCCGGGTATATATACATATATATATATATATATTCCGATATGTACGTCTAAATTGCACTTCGTATTAATTATGATCGACTTGTTTGTCCCGTTTAATGCTTTTTTCTTTCACTGTGCACCAAAATCGTTCTATCTTTCTACAGCCTTTCGGACAACACGCACCAAGTGGCATGGTACTAAAACAAGTAGTCAAGAGGAATTTTTGTGTTGTGCGGCGACCTGCTGACGAATCGCTTCGCCTGTTTGTTTTGGAATAAATTACTCGAAGGTTCGATGGTAACTGCGTTTAAAATCTCCACCTGGCCAAATCACTTGCTGAGCGGCTCCGCATAGTTGCGTGCAAGTAAATGCACATGTATATCTGAGCGAACTACGTGACCATGGACTATAAGTCGCTTCTTGCAGCTGCTACTCATTTGTGTTACGAACTGCGCCCGTAAACGAGCTTTTTCAGCGTGCTCGCGCCCGTCTCACAGCTAGTTTTTTGTTTACGAATGTCACTGTGTACGTGCGTACCAATGTCTCAATCATTGGTGCATAATCGAAACCTCGTTACCTACTCGGGCTACTCGGTACCATGTTCCTGTTGTGTTCCTGTACTGACGTGCGTGTTTGGCGTTCAAGTGTGACATTGACATAGCTGAATGTTGCATTGGTACTTGAAGTGTCTCATCGATAACACCGCATTCAAGTCTGTAAACTCTGAGACATCAGTAACGATGCGGCTGTCTAAGTCACTACCCTATCCACCCTCACCGAGATCAGGCGGTTGAGTCCCACTGAGATCCCCCACTCCAGCCAGCTGCAGTGCACTTTCTGGAATTTATCTGTTTTTGTATTTCCAATAATCAAAGTTATCAGTTGAAAGGAAATTATATTTCCTAATGTTCCTTCGTGAACCATACTTTTCAACTTGTTTGCAAACTGACAAACCAAAGTACGACATCGTTCCACCAATGGAGTTGAATTCATCGGTTTGGACATTTTTCGCATACACTATGCTTTTTTTACTAACTTATCTCCATACAATACTGTCAAGGAGATTTTCTGTCATTTATCAATCTGATTACTAGTGAAGTTACCATTTTATTCGTGATGCTATCCCATTACTCCTCTAATCGCCGTCAAGAAGCGCTCATGTCGTTTTTCGTCTGGGGCCGTTAATCCGAAAGGCGCACTTCGTTCCTATCTTGGGTTTGGGTCCATAGATTGGTCTGTTGAACAGATGAGATTTTATCATTGAAAACACTGGTTAGATAAACACTAACTTTAATTTAACATCTGGTCTATATCGGCATGTATTTCTCCGATTTGTTGTTTTATTTTAAAAATAGAACTATGCATCGGTTCACCCCTCGGCACGGGCACAGAAACCTCGGTTGGCGTTAACCAATCCGAGACTACGATGAGGGACGTCGTCCCATCCACCTGCTTGTTAGGGGTTGAGCGTATGATGTAGCAGTTCGGCTTATTCTACTATATGATGCGGAGACTTGATCGTATCGGCAACTGGTGTTCAGACATTGCTATCTCCCCCCCCCATTGCACGAATCTGGTGGCGCAATCGGGCAAGTCAGGTGCAGCGTTTCAGGCAGTTTTAGAAAATCATGGGATTGTGTTACCGCAGAGAACGTCCAAAACTACATAACAAAAGTACAAGGTTGTTAGTTATATAAAATGAAACCGTTCAGCACATGCCTTTCGTGTTTTCTACCTTTGTCGCTCGATGTTGCACATTATTATTATTGGCGTAATTACTTGTTATCGTTCTGTAATAGAGACGGGAAAAGCTAAAACTTGATCGACCGGGTCGATTATATTGGCCTTTTTTCGATGCTACTTTTGTAATCCCTTAGTCGAGCCACATATTTGCGTGCTGGTGGTCACGCTGTATTTGTTGATGGTTAACTCCAGAAACAAGGCTTTTTCAGGGCATCCTGGTCACCAAGAGTATCTCATGGGTAAACATGGTAGAAAATCACTGCATATAAGGTGTCTCTTGCTTTGCTGATGTCAGTCATTTCGTTGCACAATGATGGTGATGTTTTTTAGTTAAGATTGCTCACCTTCGAAATTGAACTGTTTCACATTTTCGAAGGAGCAGCAGTTATTTCACCCTTTCTAATAAAACTCAGTTGCTTTTTCCTGTGACACATGCCTCTCTTCTCTATGTTGGTGTTTAAACACCGCTGTCTACGTAGCATTGCACGAGTGTGGTGGGGTAGCCGGATGAGCAATGCTGAGGTTAGAGGCAGAGTTTTGGGTAAATACGGTCGCCCACTGGAGCAAGTGGTCGACCTCCATAGAATACGTTGATTGGGACATGTGTTACGCATGTCACCAGATAGGTTGCCACGGCGAACGATGTTCGCCGAAGCAGACACCGAGTGGAAAAAATCCAAGGGTGGTCAAGTTATGACCTGGTACGAGGGTATGAAAACCCTAACCAGGAAACTGGGTCACATAGGTCCTGTTAGGCTCCCTGGCTGGGGACCTCGGGATGATCGTACCCGATTGTTAGAGACACTAAGTGATATGGCTGGGTGTCGTAAACAGTGGCGTTCGTGCATCTCCTCAATTTCTTTGCAACCTTAGACCACTGAACTTCTCCATTTTCTTTTCGACTCCACTTTCCACTTTCCTTTCGTCTCCTATTCTTCATCCCAATGGGCAGCCAAAAGACNTAACCAAAACCGGCGCACGAAAGTGCATGGTTACTGGTTGTTCAAACTGAAACTGAAACTTCTCTGTGGATTTGTCGCACTGCTTTTATTCCGATTCATGCCAATTTTTCAAGGTCATTTCTGTTGAACGGGGAAAACCCAGAATTTTTTCGTGTACATGTCACCTTCACTTTGATGGAGCGACATTAGCTCTCAGAAAGGTCTATTATTATTTTGTTGTGCATGAAGGACTCGGTTGTTTAAGTTTTTGGCTGTGACCCCAGTCCAATAATTGATCAACCGTTCTGTTGATTCATCATTTTCGGTTTACAATGTTTTTTGGTGTCCAGAGTAGGAACCGTTTACGAATCAGATATTCGAGCAAACAAAATACTGAAAGAATTCATGGATTAGCAATTTCGCATTCAAATTTAACCAAACCGTCGATTAGATAAATCCGGCTTTCTAATGTTCTATGCAAAGGAACCACACCCCACCTTCAGTATAAGATGAATGGTGGCTCAGAGGCTACGATAGTTTGTAGCATTCTGTAGTGAGTGTTAGTCGCGGAGAGTTTCCGTGTCACATGCATAATGAGCATGCTTTCACGAACAAATCACTGAATTCTTCAAAACCGGTTTCCCTTTTGGCTTGACTATAAAGATCATGGAGCTGAAATACCTAACGGTGAGTACACCTATCTTGGATTTTCTTTTTAATCAGCATTTGATTTGAGGCTCATTGATCAAATCTTTATCTGAGCTTTTTTATCGTCTTGGAGGATATTGCAAACACCGTTTGTTTTAGGCTGCCTATCGACTACTTGCGAATACCCACGCATTTTATAATTGGGTTTGTCAGCTCGTGTTTGGTTTCTTTATCCAGGCGTAAATTGAAACTTGCTGTCAAATATCTTCGATCGATAGTCTGTAAATCAGTCGGAAGAGTTTTATGAATCCTTCAGTGCTTGAGGCACGGACTATCCCTTTTATGATTTCTGTTTATTCCGATGATTGCGTGCTCGGCCGGCCGCTTCTCTCCTTCCCTGTTGGAACGGTCGCTCAGTTGGGCTCCCTTTGCGGTTTGGAGTTAATTCGTTTCCTGGTGAGGAATTTTGTTCGGCAAATGAGTAAACCTCGAGACTGTCTTAAATAAGAATGTTATCTGATTAATGACAGTTTCCATTTTGCAGTTGTTTTTCGTGTTAGGTTATGAAATCGATCCATAATAATTTAACGAGAATATTCCCTTGCTTTGTAATAATATAAAACCTTATAAACTTATACTTTATCGTCCGATTCGGAAACAATGAACAAAGGCCATGATAAAAACCCCAGACTGATTCCGTCCCTGATTTACCGAAGGAATGCATCTTCTCCAGGCTGCCCTTCCAAGGTGATCGTCTAGTAAACGAAGTGCGTCAGAAGCTCAAGGTTGCACTTTGCCGAACACTTCCCGCTGCGCAGCTTCAATTGATACACCCAGGAAATTCGCCTGTAGAACCAAAAACAGAACCAGCCGCCCAATTCTGCTTCACATGTGATCTCTCAGTTGTTGTATTAAATCAGCAGAACTAATCGGCCCCTGTCACAATGGATGTTCGAACACATTCCCAAAGGGTTATTATGGTCGATGACGCAGCAAAATCTCAGGTCAATCCGATAAGAGAAATCCAGGGTCATCAATCGCAAAACATCTCATGACATCGGGACAAACCGTTGACCCACTTTTGTCGTTCAAGCTATTGTTACGTAACATGAATCTCATCCATATGGGTTTGAAATAAGTTCATGCAAAATTTGTTACTTCTCGATCGCAATGCGGACCATTTCCTGGTGAGTTCCGATCAATCATCATACGAAATAGGATCTGAACCGCAAGTGGGTCGATTATCGTTGATGTTGTGGCTGAGTTTGACAGGAGTCTTGTGGATGAGTATCACATTAGAGATTATGTGAAGATCAAAAATTTGCGATAAATTTCAACCACAGCAGCTTCCATCTCATTTCTAGAGTAAACGAAATTGATGTCGGCCGA
>UZAN01053874.1:5578-16077 GCA_900618425.1 Echinostoma caproni
GGATGGTCAATCGTTGTACACATCAACCGCCTCAAGCCAACCAACCGTGTCATCGCCGGCGCTGAGGACAGCGCCTTCCTGCGAAGGGGGCATGTGTAGTGTACAACCCCCATTCAAACCCACCGCCTAATTTTGTCTTTCTCTCTTCATTTCGCCTTTCAGAATAGGATCACTATGTTCGACACAAAAACAGAAACACCAATAGAGAGACGAACCGTGAAACATAATACTGAATGCTACTGACTTGAAAGACCGACTGCTTTTGTTTCACTGTTTGTACATGAGACTTGACACACGCATGCCAAGATAGGCAACATTGTACCGTTTCCGTTTCGACTCTTGTGACTGTTGACAATACACGTCGTCTCTCGACTTTGTATTCTTCCCTGTGGATTTATACGACGACCGTTATTCCGTGTGTACGCAGGTAACTGTTGTGTCTCTTTTTCAGCCAGTTCGATCCTAGTATAAACAAGGATTATTCGACATTGTTCGTGTGAATTGAGGGAGTCTCATTCGTCCACCTTACTGTTCGTTTACTATAATAAAAGGAAACCAGCATGAAGGAGAAGGTAAAGGCAATCCAAGAAGGGAAACAGAATCGAGGGTAAGTAGTTTAGTGGAATTAAAGATAAATTGGGGGAGAATGAATAGTGTTTCAAAGAAATTGAAAGGAGAGAGGTTTTTGATCTATTGAATAAAACGTGGTTTGCAATGCCCCAGGGGGAGGTGTTCGCGATCGGAGTCCAGTGACACATTTACTGCACTACGGTCACCATCAATGTGGGTTTGGGCATAGCGAGCCGTGCGGTAGGAGAGGGAACAGTGGAGGGTAGCATCATCAGCAAAAGAATGGATCGGGTTGGCAGTTTCGGAAAGGAGATCATTGATAAATAGAAGGAAGAGGATGAGCGCAAGTACTGAACTTTTGGGAACACCAGCATTCACAGGGAATGGCTAAGATAGAACTCCATCAACCTGGACGGAGATGGTTCGCTTACTGAAGAAATTTGATACTCACGCTACGAGAGCTGGTGGGAACCCGAACTTGGATAGTTTCGCCAGCAGAACTTCGTGCCAAACTCAATCGAAGGCCTTTGAGATATCAAACGAGACCACGTGTGTTTCTCCGTGGTTACCGAGTGGAGCTGACGAGGCTTATGAGACAAGAGCCAGCAGGTCACCAGTGGAACGACGCGGTCTAAAGCCATACTGGCGGCTGCTGAGTAGTCCTTCACGTTCAAGGAACGTGCGTAGCTGGTCAGAGATGATAGTTTCAGATACTTTGAAAAGAACATGTGTGAGGGAAACAGGTTGGTAATTGTTGGGGCTAGAAAGATAACCGCGTTTGGGAATGGGAAAAATCACGGCGTGTTTCCAGGGGGTTGGAAAAAAATAAGGCTGGAGCGAACGACTGGAAAGTCAACTCAAAACAGAACCTAGCTCGGGAGCACACATTTTGAGGACGGTGGGTGATATACCGTCTGGTTTGTTTGCGTTTAGAGAGTGCAATGTTTGACGGATTTTCCTAGTGCTGACATGAGGTATAAAATGGTTGCCGGTGAAGAAGGAAGAAGGTGGATGTGTATAAAAATGGAGTAACGTGGAATTGGCGGCAAACTGGGAAGCGAAAACCTCAGCTTTCTCGTTTGGTTGGCACACAAGGTCTCCAGAAGAATTACAGATAGGGAGAGGTTGGAAGGGCAGAGATTAAGGGAAATTTCTTTTTTGTCGAGGGACCAAAATGTTTGGTTACCGGTGGTAGACGAGGACAAGTTTTCGGCTTTATGGCGAAAGAAGCGTTCTTTGGTTCTCTGAATGGTCGTCGAGCACGAAGTGGTGGTGTGAGAGGGGGGTGGGGTGGGCGAGCGGTGCCAGCGGCGGAAGGCTGTACGTTTAAGGCGTACAGCACGGTCACATGCATGGTTAGACCACTCAGGGGATTTGGGTTTGCCGGGGTTGGAAAAGTGCGGAATAAAAAGATGCATGCCTTGATGAACAATGCCGGTGAAGTTAGAAACAGATTTGAAAAAATCCGAAGAGAAACAGCAATCGCTCCAGGGATAAACAGCTAAGAAACCGTCCCAGTTGGCTGAGTTGTAGCGCCAGAATGTGTCTCCAGGTGGGTGGTGGCTCAGGGTTTGATAACCTAATAGAACAAGAAACAGTACAGTGATATGATGAACCAAAAAAAGGGAGGGCACCAATATCTGAAAAGAAAGAAGGAGCCAAAGTGAAAATTAGATCGAGGGTGTGTGCATGATCGCCATCTCGATCAGGGACACGAGTGGGGAGGTCAACTAGTTGGCTCGAATTGTTGACCAAGGCGAAGCGTTCGGCTTTGCGCTCCAAAGGAGAGGTAGCAGATGAATGTATCAACCATTCCTGATTGGGAATGTTAAAATCTCTCAAGATGAGAGCATGGCAGTTGGGGTCGGTTGTAAACAAGTGTTGAATGTTTGAAGATAGGAAATCAAAGATAGAAGAGTCGAAACCATTGGGGAAACGATAAGAAACATAAAAGTAATGATCAAAGGAAGGAAGTCGGAGTTTCAGTGAAATTAGCCGAAATTCAAGATTAGAAAAGTCAAGATTTGGGATCCTGGAGGCTGCGATTGATTGGTAAATGAAGGCGCAGACACCAGCCTTGGGTAGAAAGCAGGAATGGGGGTATCGTTGGGGAATTGTAGGTGGGTGTTGTCTGACGAGGGGGAGATTTGTGTTTCGGTCGAAAAACGGACGAGCAGAAAAGAAGAATGGAGAACATAGTGTACAGAATCCATACTGCGGTTCAGTTTGCGAATAATGGTGAGGGTGGTGAGTGCGTTTTTTCATTGTGAGTGCGTTGAGTGAGCGAGGGTATTGAGCGTTTTTGACTTTGTATTGTCATGTTTGTGTTGTGAGGAAACCGGCAACCATGATTTTGGAACTTGGAATGATGGACCACTTAGGGCTTCAATAGAGCAAGGGTTGTAGGGAGCCGGGTTTTATAGACGGAAGGTACTCTATCTCGACCTGCTAAAGCGATCTGATCTCTAATCACCCGTGTTTCTCAATAGCCCGGTATGAATCAGGAAGAACAACCGGTTAGTCAACGGAAAATACAAAGTTCCCTGAAGGTACCGGAAGTTTAGCTTGACTATGCTCGAGAGTGTCTGAAAGCAAGGAGCTTAGCTAGCAAATGTGTAGCATTCAACTCACGCACCGTTCAAAAGTGAAGGTACTTCACCGGAGGTGGCAGTGACTTAAACGAAACTGAAAGACCTAGTTGAAGAATCAGTCTCAGGATATCAAAAATCCCGGCGAAATCTATGCTACAAAGGAGAAGGGTGCACGAGCGAGGTGCTCCAAGCAATCAACACCTGCACTCATGCGAAAGCATACATGCAGAACAGGCAGACCAAAGATGGTGCCGACTCTCGAGCGTGTTGCACTGTCAGTCTGAAGCCACTACAGGGTGACGGCAGAGCTGAAACTAATCTACGTTGATGGCCTGCCGATAAGTCTTCTTACGGATTTCGGACAAAGCGCGCGACCTCCTAGTGTTTCGTTACCTTGGGTAGACAAAAACACTCATGGTGGTCGTAGACGTTTATTGGCGTATCATGGTACTAGATAGTACCGAATACGTGCCGATGTGACGACTAAACAATCAAGCAAATAAAGGCAGTAGCAAAGCGAAAGCGTGTAACACGCATTGCGTGGATTTGAACAGGACCCAACTTATACATACACCTGAGCGGAAATCCGTGCTCATTAAAACATAAGCGGTGAAGTAAAACACAAAGAAACATTACAGTTGGAGTCAGAGTTCATTGTGAAGAGAATATGGATTGCTCTTTTTCTTCGTACAATCATCATCACTACAGAGACGCCTATTACTTACCGATAACACACGAATCTGGACGCTTGATTGTCGAAAGCCACAAATCGTCTTGTGAGGACTGAACTAAACTGAAGTGATGACTTGCAGGCTACACTTCCAGAATAAAAGACTCATGAAAATCAAGGACATACAGAAATAGGAATGAAAACGAACCGCGAATGTAACAGAATACATGTTTTCACTTTTTTCCGTTTTTCGGTTTTCGTGTTTTATTGGTTTTGTTAAGTTAATCGTCTTGTAAAACGTTTTCTAACGTAAAAATGATGAAATATAATGGAGAACCTGTATATTATTTTTGAACAGCCGATCGTTTGTAGCACATCGATGTGCCAATGCGTAGGGCGGTACACCGAGTCGGGTCATTCAGGGATATCGTTAAACGAGAATCAGAGATGCATGAGTGTGAGGTTACAATAGGGTCAGGTGAAGGTGGGAGTGATTATTTGCAAAGGGGATCTGGGCGGACAGATTACAATCGATCGATGGAAATGTTATTTCTTTTTTCATTGTGATACATTATGAAAAGCTTGGATTCACGACGGACCATCTTAAGGTGGTTGAAGATGTCTCCTCACGCCAAATCTATTCCGGACATGAGTGCAAACGGTCAGAACCTTATGAATCGGCACGCGTCAAGACTGTGAACTCGAGGGGATATTTGTAAATTCACATATATAGAACCTTAATCGGACCCTAATCTTTCCCGCGAAAATAAACCCAACCCGCAGGATGGCTTTCCGTTGATACACCTCTTGTGTTCATCATCTTTAGATGGCATCTACTATCTATGATAACTAAGCACAATTTACTACAGTGGAAAGCAAAACGAATACGGACGCGCGCAAACTATGTTTAATAGGACCAGATTTGCACGGAAAGGTTTACACGTGCAACGAGACGGCGTGACACACTAAGGGCAAGTGACTTTTACGGTTGAGCGTAAAAAGTTAAGGTGCGCCTGGTAAAACAACAGCGTCTTTTGCATCTTGGAGGATTGGTAGACAAAAGGGGAAAGTAAAGTGTGTAACTATGCATCTCCATGGATCTACTTATTTTGCGTTCCCCTACTCTATGCTCCCCCAACGAAATTGGCGATCACTTCCCCCGCTCGTGGTTTGTATCACGCTCGCCAAAACCAACTGCTCAGTGTGAAGCCCACGGTTAACAAAATTAGATTTCATCTCCAAGACTTTCCATATACACATGTATCGATTAAACTCATCCGACATCCTGAGTTTTGTCAGATTCTCTCCCCCAACGCTTATTGTCTTGAGCCTCATTCACGAGATTGAAAATGGCATTGACCCATAACATATCGGTCATAATATCCTCTTAAGTTCTTGGTTCTATTAATTAATTACTTTTATTGAATACCTTGGATCGATTGTGACGACAGCTGCTGGTGCATCGGCTATAAGATAACAAAGCCTGAGTAAAAAATGTCATTGAAATATAGGTATAAAAAGGACTCACAAGCATGATACAGGTCTTGTAATTTCATTTTATCAATACACTATTTGCCCCCACCCCCACTTTCTTTTTGAGCACAGGGGCCAGTTTTCTTACCTTGGAGTTTACCAAGTTTCCTGTCAAACAGCACTTTCCAGTTTCTTCTGACACACGCTTCGCCCTGGCCGTTCAAGAGCATTACAGAGGAAGCTAATTTGTCCCTGTTTTCAACACAGGTAAAAGTTTCCGATTTCATTCAAATTCCAACTGTTGGGCCGCACTTAACAGATTTGGACATTGGAACCCATCCAGAAACTGCATAAATGTGAAAAATATGTATGGAGGTCTCAAAGTTTTCTACAAACGAACTCAAGTCAGATTCCATACTAACCTTTTTTAGAAAAGTATGACTTTTACTATTGCATTTCAAAGTTGATAGTTACCGAAAACCTGCCCCCTCAGTGCAACAAATTTTTCAATCTCCAGAGCGGCAAGTACGGGAAACCAACAATAAAGCGCCCAGTACTTGCTTTCAGTCTAACTCAGTAGACGCAATGTATGTTTACTTCTTTCGGCCAGTGAAATGAAATTCATTTGTATATTTGGTCAGTAAATCAGCTTTCCACGCCTATTGTATTGTTCAATAACCACCAATGTGATAAACCCAGTGCCAAAAGAACGGGAAACGCAACTTGAATTTGTTAGTAAAATCAAGAGGCGCTCTACTCCGTTGGGCGTCCAATGACGATTTCAGTTCAGATTACAGTTCAAATTGAGCCATAATTTTCCACGGGGTGGCTTGAGAAAATGGCGGTTAGTCAGCCCGGACTACCCGATGCCGTTGCGAAACTCCTAACATTTCAAATTCTCGTCATGAACATTTTTGATCACCACCACATTTGGATCTATTCCGCATCGAGGGATCGTGTCACTAAAGTTTATTTGAGCTCATTAAAAGCACGATAATAGTGAACTTAAAACTCATATTTCGAAGTTGCTATTCCCAGTAAGGAATTTTCTTTCAAAGATCACAGTGACCATTTTCTGGTGATATATGAGAAACTTTGATGGTACACTTTATTAGAACCGAATGGGAGAAGAGACTTCTTATCGTGGAATGGTAAGCTTAACCCTACCCAGTGCCAAGTAGCACGTTGTCAGCTAGTAGTGAACTTCTATTGACGATGATTGTACGAAAAAGGAACAATCCGAGGAGGATGTTTTCCGTTTATGTTTTCTTCACAGTCACCTTTGACTCTCATCCTGATATTCCCATTAAGAAAACAATGAAGCGAACAAACCTTGTTTTTGATAACTTCCTCCTCCGGCTAATACAATCGTATATAGGGTTCAAAATTATCAGATTAGTGTAATCGTCAGATGTGATGAATATGATTGGTTGATTGTTAGCTTGTGATGTGTGGTTTGGAAAGGAGAAGGCAGTTTTGTTGTTGTCATTGTTGTGTGGTTCGGAAATGTTCACAGTTTTTATCTACCTCGGGTGACGGAACACTAGGAGGTCGCGCGTGCACTTTGAGATGTATAAGAAGGCCGTCACTTCAAACAGCTTCACACGGTTAGCCGATTGCAATCAGCTCAAACTGGGCTACAGCAGCAAAAGTGTAGCGCATATGTAGCTCAATAACCGACCAATAGCACGCGAATTGCCAGCTAGATGTAGCTAATTGCAACCACATAGTTTACAAAGTAGCGTTTTCAGATCCCCCCGCCCGCTTTTTCGACTGAAATTCCGTATGAACCGATAATTTTGGCCAAACATTCATACATTACTCACTATAAAATCACTGAAAATCGGCCCTAGCATCGAGTTGGCTGAGGTTGGATACGTCTAACCCACAACGCCTGACACAGAATTATCGCAATGATTCTTCAGGGACTTGTTCGTCTCAACTTCACTCCCCGAGCTGCAGATTAGGCTAGCAGTGCATAATTTCACACATTTTTCATGTATCCCAATGAACTCATGTATAATTCCCGCACTCTATAGGAAGCGCAAATATAGCTAATGTTATGCATCAATTTATAATCTCCCACCCTATTCCAATAGGTAAATCATGAGTATCCATTCATTTATGCACGCTTTTACTACACTCAGAGGGACTGATTCACATACTGCGCCCAAAATAAATGAAAACATGCTATTGGACAAAAGGAATTGGAAACAACAAAATATTTTGCATCCTGTGTTTAGTGGTTTGCCGTGATAATTCGTATGATCAACCAAAGTGTTGAGCATTACTGTGAACATAGCCTGCCACCCCCGAGGTTAGCGATTCTAATGGCCGCACACAAGCCCAAATGAACAAATTTTCCGGAATCCATACACGTGCTTTTCGAAATCCGAGGGGTACGCAAAACAGTACGAATATTGCTCGGTAACTCCGGGAATAATCCGCGAAGATGCTTTAAAATTATGTTGATGGCACCGGCAGACAGTTGAGCCTTTATTGAAAAAGCCCGGCATATATCAACCATACTGTGGCGGTTTTCATCAGTACCGTGAACATCTGAAATTATACAAGGCCGGACAATTAATTGCTTTGGTACAAATTACGCCATATACTTGGTAAATGGGCTGAACATATAGAGTGTGAAACAGTCTATGTGCTTTCCGAGCACTATGGATTTAGCAGCAACATTAAACACATCTTGACGTACATAGTAAAACAACTTACTGTCTGAAGAATCGCTCAATGCAAATAGGGACGTCGTAGCACATTTCTCCTGGGATATGCGAATAAACAATATTACCTATCGGTATCTCTTAATCACATAATATCCCAATACATGCCGGTGCAAGGCTGGTTGGTTTGTGGGCTGATTGGGTTTTCAGGGGCAACGATGTCACAACAACTGTCATTACTTAGTTTAACTGTAGGTTGCGGACGTTAAAAGCAAATCGGATTATGCACCGATAATCTTACTAACAATGGAATTTTTGGTATTCGTTTTCTGATTCCTGCATTGGCACCTTAGGTTGCAGTTTTGGCCACTCGGTGGGAAAATAACTCTGCGACTGCTGATAAATGGCTCGTCTACTAGTTACACGAGGTAGTTTATTCAATGTACAACGAGATCTTTGCATATTGAAAATATTTACGAACAAATACGACGAGTCACACCATGGAGATAGATGAGAAGTCAACAACAGGGAACGAGAGCACGTAGCGTACGAGCGAACAGCAGAATGATAATGGTGGCCCGCCATTGAAATCACTTGCAATCATTTAAAACAAACAGTCACTTCGGAACATTGCCATGTAGATAAATATGACAACAATTGGCGGGAATGCATTTGTATGTTTTTTATAAATGCTATAAATGTAAACTTGGGCTCATCTAGATCTTATTTAGAAAGTGCGAATTTTGAAGCGAACTGGGAGCACAAAGTGTGACGCTGTATTGACAGGGTTCCGAACACTTGCACGATTTACTCAAGGGAACAATATACACAAAACATATTGTTTAGTGATAAAACTATCGTGTTTTGGCATCCATAGTTCACCTGTTAAAATAATTCACAATAGCATTTTTCACTTACCTGACCCGGCCAAAATGTTTACACGTTGTATGAAATCACCGAGTTAGATGGTAAATCAACCCGTTCACATCGTCACTGTTTTGTACACTTCCTCCTCCCCCACCCCACCCCCGCCCCACCTATCAAGGATAAATAATGTTAAATGAACCGGGTTTGACTAAACTAACTATGCATACGTCTGTATGGAGCATTTTTTATGAATGGCTTGGCGTTTGCTGGTGAATTGGCACTGTTTGCAGAGATAGTTTTTGAAATCAACTGTTTGCAACCCCTCAGCGGCGATATTTACTTGTTTCATGGAGGGGGGGGGTGTAGAATAGATAATTATGTGAACAAGCTAACTTACAATTTAAGCTCGGATACTTCTTATCACGTTCAAACCGGACACTCAATTTCGTTCTTATGTGACGGAATGTTCACCGGCAAGTAGACGAGGATGTGAAACAAAACTTAAAAGTGCATCGAAAAATGCGCATGTGAACCGACGAAGGTCATTAATTACAGCTATCTATACAATAACAGCTGAGAACAAAACCAGCAATAGATAGAAGTTACTCAAAATGTTATTTCCACCTTAAATTTAAACAAAAGCTATAGAAATTTGAATCCAAAAAGAAGATTTCCTTAGTAATATAAAGGGTCCAAAGGAGTTTGCAGACTGAAAGCAAATACGATAAATACATTTTGGTGTTTCGTCACTGTTTAATGACAAATGTGGCTGATGTAGCTCATACATAGCTCTTTGTAGTTTATGGATGCACTACTACCAGGTGTAATTAGGGATCTAAAGTGCTATTGATTATATGGATCATTATGGTCTTGATAAGTGTGCCAGGGTTTTGTAACCATGTCCCGATGGGCCTCAGTTTCGCAGTATTAGGTGTTAACTGTCTGGGTGGTGGTGTCTCTGTGGTTTATTCGCTGTTACTGGCATGCTTTACTGTCGTCCGGTTCAGTACCTCACCTAACCTTATGTGGTTCGCCACTCCATGTCCCGGGCTTGGGTTACTGGTTCCCATCACTGAACAGCAGGTCCCGGTGACCATGGCCTGTTCATCACCAAGGTGTGTAAGAAAAAAGCCTCAGCGTTTGGTGAATCTGGTTCTTGTGTGTGATTTATCACTTTCAGTGTGTATGAGTGTACCGGGAAGACAGTTTGGGGGATTCAACAAGCCCTGTCTGTTGGTTCGATTAATTTAGATATTAGTTTGTTTGAACGTGCCCTCCCTGGAATGAAAACGACCACATTTAAACTGACTGTTCATAATTTTTCTCATTTTGGAAGCCTCGAGATTTATGAATTCACTTCAGCAATTGATGCCTTTTGTGCCAATCAGTGAGGTCCACATTTTCCACTCGAACGCCTCGAGTATTGTTTCTCTTTCCGAATATGCAGGTCTAATTGAAACTGAAGCAACGGGTCCCTGTGAAACAATTGTCGCTACGTAGATCAAAGTAGACAAGATATAAATTATTGCCCATACTTAAAGCATTAATACAGGTGATAAGTATAATGAAACTCCCTTTAATCATAAAGAAAATATTTTCGTGCATCACAATCGGCCAATACTATATATATATATATATATATATATATATATG
>UZAN01053875.1:4078-16076 GCA_900618425.1 Echinostoma caproni
ATGCTTGAAATGAAAATAAAGGCGATTGTGCATGTATGCATCAGTGCGAAATTTATTAGTGTCAGTTAATTCCTCGATTAAACATGTGTTGCGTAGGATGAAATAGAATAAATGAGTGAAACTGTTTACACAAATCACTTCTGAGCCACTACCTGAGCACAAGGCTGTGAACTCATTCCACCTCGTTTGTGGTTAAAAACCCCCCATTTGACTGATCGTTAAGCATCTGTCGAAGCTCCGCTATCACATTGATTTCGTGGCTAGGTAAACGAAGTTTACTCTTAATAATCGTAGTTGGTTTCGTGTTTAACAAATCCGGTAGAGCTCACGCGCGCTAGTGGACGAGAGCCTGGGCTTGCAGGTCACGTACCTAGTCCCACACGCGAACTAAAAGAGACAAACACAGACGGGAATCGCCCAATAAGGCCCTTTGTATCTCCAGTAGTCAGATTTTGAATGTTACCAGTGGAGTTTTAAAATTAGAGATGAGAACTGAGGTGTGATCCTCGCAATACGCTTGCTGAGAATGATTGAGTCACATATCTTACTCCTGAAAGGCAACGGTCTGATCAGTTGCTAGGGTGGTCGATTTAACTCCCTCCATGATTTTCCGGGTTTTTCAATATGCCAACCAAAAGTAACTGTACATTCATTCAAGTCTTTGTGTTTCTTGTTTTTATTTTCCAAATGAGCGAGGTGGGAATTATTTCCATCGTTTTATGAATTAATATTCCAATTTAGGCTTCTTGTGCTGCCACTTTCCAAGCCCTCTGAAAGGATGAAAGTGTTTTCTTTAGAATTAACCCAAAGTATATACAATGCATTTGTTTTTCATTGTCTTGTAGAACGCCTTTATGTTTTTCTATTGGTGAAAACAATTATGGAACGTAATGCCCTACAGTGCATTTGTTGTTCACGTGTTTTTTTTTACAAAACAACTGAATGCCATCAATACCAGACGGGAATAGCTCTATAGTCACGAGGACGCGCTGTTTAGGCATGAAAACTAGTAACCGAGTCCCCAGGAGTTTGAATGGCGAAGCCGTATACGATTCTGTTACGCGGTATTGAATCGAACGATAGCAAAGCTGCCTACCACCAATGATGGTCTCGGAGGCCTCGGACAGGACGTAATGAATTACATCTAACGGAGGATAAATCTTTCTGAAGGCAGTTAAACGTTTAGAGATTATCTGCAAAGTAGTCCGTGTCTGTTGGCTCTGATATCGAATTGCACTGATCCGTGTTTGTGTTGTTTTTATTGCAATACATAGTTTCCCGAAGTGGACAGTAAGCATCAAAACGTTTCACCTTAGAGAGCGGTTTTAATCACTTGTTTTGTCTTTACAAACCCGATGATCAGTGTATATACATCACAATATTCAAAGTAAACAAGTATGAAACAAACTTATCAAATCCCAACATGTTAACTTCGTGTGTATAATGCGCACCTAACGTATTTGATAAGTCATCCGGCCCTAAACGGCAATAAGATAATCTGCCTTGTGAACAACAATTTAATCATTATCGCAGAAAAAAATAATTGTTTGTCTTTATAGTTGAAAAACTTTGTCTCAAAGTTAGGATGCCACTGTCAATTGGACAACAACAATCATGACTGATAGATTTAGATCACCTCCCTGTTCCTTGCAACTGACTTACGCAATCAACTGCATCGATTTGTGCTCCAGCTGTTGCCAAGTATTCGACAATGTCCAAGCAACCGGTTTGTGCAGCTTGATGAAGAGGTGTTTCGCCATTCTATGAAAGACGACAAACGGAGAAACGACAAATGAAATCTCCTAGCAGATACATTAAATCATAAAACCTATTTCTTGTACTTAACCCATGTAGTGACAAACTCTCAAACGACGGTAACCAAAGATACTGCTGAACATCAAACAATAAGGTTTAACGTTTGGATTATTCCGTATCCCTGAGTTTGATACGCGCGACCAAATCTTTAATTCCGTTTCTTCATTCAGTCTTCCTTGTGCAACATTTCGATTACCGCCACATTCACGTCTTCTGCACGGAAAAGAGGTAAGAAAAATATATAAAAATCACGTTTTCGAACTTTGCGATGTTACGGGATCGAATCCATAGGACCAAGCATATTCCGTTTGGACGTTACTTAATGTCGATTGAGAATAGTTAACTAGTGGATGTTGACGAAAAAGGATCAAAATAAAGGATAATGTCAGATTAAATATTCTATTGTAAAAGAGGACAGTTTCATCTTTCTAAAGCTTTGTGAAGTGACAGTTTTCAGCGAGAGGACAAAAAAACCACCGTTGTTTTTGTTGTTCATTGCTGTCGAAAACCCCTTAAAAGTCCATAGATATTATTGGTTGCTGAACAGGTATTTCGCACTCACTCGATCGGTGCAGTTCACTGAGACATTTCTTTCCGTAAGGAAACGAATGACCGGTAATTGACGAGACTGAATAGCTGCTTTCATCAGGTCGTATGCAATCTGTGTTAACAGAAATGGAGAAGGGTTAGATTTGTGGGATGAAAATGCTGATACATCACACTGTAACTAAATCTAACTAACAATTTTTTTTCATTAAGTCGCTTCTCAAAATAGCGTTGTTTGTTAAAATTGTAATTGATCAATCGGATGTTCGGAAAATCATCTGATTTTTTCACTGGGAGTGTTCATCATCCTCAATCCGGTTCAATGTGAGTCAACTGTGTGTTAGACATATGGCATATGGAGATCGTGACCTCAAATATTCGGTTTGTGACAAAACATCCCGGGAAAACTTCGTTTGATTTCCACAGATAACAGATGAAAACAAGTTCCTTGCACAGTTAGTTGCTGTTAATTATTTCCCTACTCGATGATTATGATTATGATTAAATTACATTGTTTTTCACTATTTATATGGTATTTTTAATTGTTTGATGAATAAAATGGGACAGGCTAAAATAATTGACTTCGCAATTTCATCTGAAATGTTTACTGAAAATCCCAATTTAGTTCTTCCCACATGATAAGGAAATGAGCGGTCAGAATGTGGAAATAATTTGATAAATCCGCAGGTACATAGAATAAGTTGTTATTCAATAAATTCGTTTGAGTGAGCAGGTAACAGAGTCTTGCAGTAGTCCCAAAGAATAGAATTCCAAATTAACTGTTGAAAATGATGCCTTAGATTTTGGAACTTCCGTATCAATATCTCGCCCGACATAGTTTCCGGTTTACGTAGATAGGCGTTGGAAACAAAGTTTAAGAACGTATGATAAGAGTGACGAAAACGACCCATACATTGTGCGGTTCTTCGGTGATGAAATTTATTTTGCTCTTCATTTAACCCACCCAGATGAAATCCTTTTGATCACAGCATGTTAAACAAACCGAATTGCGACTGGCGCGGAGACCTGTTGAAGTTTATAGTCTAAATATCGCGCTCGAGCACACATTTAATGTTTCCTGTCGTCACACTGTTCTGCGGAATCTTGATAAGCGAATTGAGAACTGCTACGTCTTTTCCCATAGGATCAGTAAAATCACAATTACCGCGGCTGCAGCGTTCTTTATGAACGCATTTTCCAAAGCCAAAATATTGATAACAGATGTATATTACTTCATATGGGAAGTAGAAAGCAGATCTGAACCAGCAACTATTCACACTATCTATCAAGTGATGGATACCTCGTCGTGTCTCATGATTGCGAGCTTGCTATAGATGTTCTTATAGGCAAATACTTTTTTTCGAAAAACGGTCATCTCTTCTGAACTGAAAAAAAACTGCGCTCATTTTCGACACCATATGGTATAACTCTAGTTCTTTTCTGCGGGACTCTTTTCACTCCACTTAGATAATAAATAAATGTATTTTGGGACCTTTTGCCATCAAACAGTGCATGAATTCTTAATTTTTAGACTGCTATCAAAAATCGATTCATCATGTTTCGCTTGGTCCCCCATACTGTTTTCGATTTATTGATCCTTACAATCTGTTTTCCTTCAACATATTTATAAAGTTCAAAAAGAGTTTCCCCACGTTGTTGATGTTGGTGAGTTCTCTGAGATGAAAGTGTTGCTGGCAGACCTTTCGTAGCCGAACTAAGCGGTTGGTCTAAGAGAAGCAGTCGATCAGTGAGAAAAACGGATGGTCACCATGACCACGAAACTGCCAATGAAATCACAGCAAACGGTTGCTGTTGAGCAATAGGGTTAAAGGGACGCAAACAGCCAATGGAAGCCCTTACACAAAACTATATAAGCCCGATTCCACTGAGAACTGACGCTTCCCGGAAGTCACACTGATGCTATTGCCTAGCTTGGCTACGAAACATCTGTGAACCACATGTCCAGGTCGGAGAACTTATCAATACCAATATCAGCATCCCAAGCTACAATCATTCAACGTCATTTCCATAAGTGTGGTCAAGACTATTTGTCGAATTAAAGCAAATGGAATGACTGCCAGTTAGTCATTTGTTTGTCATGTGCATTCCACATAAATGTTTCTCCAGGTACAATATTTTTTGACCAGATCGTTAGATCGTTGTTAATTTTTCGTGACCGTCAGAATATTGTCCCCACTGTCTGGTCTGACTTCCCTCAAACTTAAGGATTCGTCACTTGACGAGGACATTTTATTTAAAAATTTGATTTCGGTTAACCATATTGTCGTTTAATTTTAGGTGTTGCAATGCAACTAAAATCTACCGACCCGTTTGGAAATATCTTTCTTTAAGCCGTGACTTGTGTGGTACCACTAAATGGTGTGGTATGTTTTTGCTTGTTTAGTGCAATCACCAAACAATGTTTATTAGTTGAATTTCAAATGAATGCATTCAATAAAACCACTGGGACACAAAACGCCAATCCACGATATGTTCAGTTACCTCTCCAATAGTAATTTAGACACAAATCCACGTCAAATAATGAATGGGGCCGCTCTGTGATAAGCTTTTAGAATGGGTGCGTGTAACCTCAGTAAAGAGAGCACCCGAGTCGGTAATTTTGCTGTAATTTTGTAATCAGAGTTTGGTGAATGACCGGACATCAATGCAAACGAGCACATCGTTGGTTTATCGATTCTTGTAAACAATCATGCAAGCCTGTCCAGGGATCCACAATTAAGTCAAACGCTATGCTTGTTCTCCCCATAGAAATTACTTGACAATGTATTTATCTACCCCTCAGGGAGCGAGGACAGCGAGGTCAATCGTGAAATTCCGAAAGTTCTATCCAGTCGTTCTGATTTCTGATTCAAACAATACACACCATTTCATATGGTTTGTATATAGGCTTTTGTGAGTTCGAACACCAAGCCATGCGTAAACTCAAGAAAAAAATTATGCACTTACATACCATATAATGGAAAGTACCCACTGGCTCAATTCAAGGTCATTAATCGGATGCAGGGATTAGAGGATTTTTCTGTGCGTGTGTGTGTGTGTGTGTGTGTGCGTAAAAACGTTTATTGTGATTGTTGATGTAATTTTTCTCCATTGGGGTCAAATCAGACGTCGTGTTCTGTTTTTATGGCGCACAGGTTGGGTCCTAGTAGGCAAATGGCTATTACCTCGGCCAAGGCTAGTGTCCTAACTCGGATCGCACTCGATAGATTGATTGGGATGTGATAAACATAACCAAAAGCTTTCTCTGGTTCGATCTTGCGGGCAGAGTCTAGGAGATGATCGATGATCACGTTTAAGCAACAGGTGGTCTCACCCAGAGCTAACTATCACGGGTGGTGCTCCTTATTGCGTTCAGACAAACGCCTTAGAGCACGACCAATGTAACATGAACCAAAGACTCACTTAAAAAGATTAACTATCATGAATGCGGCCGGTTTCGGCAGTTTGTCTTTCACTTGCATTCGAATCACCGGTGGTGGGGTGAACATTGATCTATGGTTGGCTGCGGAGAAAGTGGAATTTACAGCCGCTCTCGATTGCTATACTAGGCTCTCTGTGTGTGAGTTCCCTTTAAGTAGGCTCTTTATGATTAGTTCTCTCTTGGGGACACAGATGGAGTGAGCCAAATGGCAGGTTTGAAGGGAATACGCATCACTTACCAAAACGTTCCACCGATTAGTAGTCTGATTCCTATGTTCATTGCTGAATCCATCACTCAGGTTTGTCTAACACTGGGTTGACGTATTAATCCTATTTATTTCTAGAATCGATACTAAGTTGTTCTACGATGTCCACCATGAAATTTATTGAATTATTTGGCCTTGACAACTTGAACTGAATATTGCAACTCACTTGTTCCGTTCACCCATCGTTGGACGTAAATCAACATGCTGTTCATTGTCTAATGTATACATTCAATTTTGACTGATGCAATAACGAGGTTTGCTTCCAGTTAGTTCATTTTGGCTTACCAACAAGCTTTCCTTCCTCTCAACTTATCTTATTGTGATTCTACGAATATTAGAAAAGTAACTTTGCCTAAAAAGGCCGGTTGGTTCAGGTTCTATGCGCGCACCAACAATCAGTTTTATGGGGTTTTCTCTTTAACAGCTGCTTTTGTGCCCCATTCCTCGAAAGTTCCTTTATTGGTTCTATTCATCATTTTGCAGTCGTGCTATACTATACGTGTATGGGTTTGCTGACATGAAAAAGTTTTGATAATTACACGAAATTAAATTTAACCACTCTAGAGAATTATCTTAGTGGTTTGTCTGTGTGATGCCATAATATGACTACCTTCTCATAGGTAACTCTCGTGTGGTCTGTCCTGCTGTTCACCGTGTAGTATATTGCTGTATTGCCAACTTCCTATTTCCGATTTTCCGAACAATTAGGCTTCATAACGGATTCAAGTAAACGAAGCGGTACGCGACTGCAGCCTCAAGCAAAACATCAAAAATGATGTTCAGTTTCAAAAGTGAAACTCGTCGTGTATATGGCAAATGAAGCGTGAACTGAAAAGCTAGGAAGCACTGGACAACTGTTTTGACCTGGATGGGTTTCATCAGCGTGCGAATACATCGACCCAAGGGGGGATCGAACCCGGGACCTCATGGACAGAACGCAAGCATGCGACCAACTCGGCCACCGAAAAGCTAATCAGACTATTTTTTTCATTTTCCATTTACACAAAATAGCACAACCCTTTTTGGCTAGCTTGTTGCCAATCACAGACCTCGCTCATCTCAGCACTAGCTTTCGGGGTGATGACTCGGTTGGAAACAATCAAAACCTGACTACTTGTTTCATGTGAGTAATGATGGATTTGATTCAACTTCAAAGATGAAATTCGCCCGGTGGCCAAGTGGGTAGTGTGCTTGCGTCCTGCCAGTGAGGTCTCGGGTTCGATCCCTAGTTGTGTCGATGGATTCGCACTGCTGATTTGACCCAACCAGGTCGAAACAGCTGTCCAGTGCTTTCTAGCTTTTAAGTTCACGCTTCATTTGCTGTGTACACGACAAAGTTCACCTTTGAAATTTAATCAAATCCTCCATTACTCACATGAAATAATGTTTAATATTGGATGAAAAATGGGGTAGCAAGAGGTTCAAATAGAAAATTCGGCATATCTTTAGTGTAAGATAACTTGGGATCACCGAATGTTTGTGCTACAATTATTGTCATAAAACGGAACTAGAGGCATGCACGATTTAAGTTGACGTATACATGTGTGCCAGTGAAACGGCGTTTACTTACCAAAGGTTGCCCTCGGTTGTGTGTGTGATGCGCACGCCAAAAGTAGTCGGCCAGATCCAAACGTCCTGCCGTCAATGCAGCTTCCAAATCCGTGGGCTTGTTAATTAAAGCACCGGAAGACCCGTTGCAAAATAAGAAGTAAATAGTGTAGTGAAAAAACGAGTTTGAATGACTATTTATTTCCTACGGTGGTTGCATAGATCTAGCATAGATCTATCAAAATTGGTACTGTCTTCTAACGCAATCAAAGAACAAGGATGAAATAAACTGCGAGGCTGATCACACACAATTACATGTTCCCGTTTAACTGAGAAGAAATAATTGCTCTCGCTCGATTGTTTTTTTAAATGTAACTATTGATTACATAAACGTACCCTAGACCCGTATGCATCTACTCGCATATCTAGTGAACAGTCTGTAGCGCGAACAGGTGATCTTTTTTTTTTAATAATGCATGAACTTGAGCGGTCGAAATGAAACCCAACTGTAGACGATGAGCACATGACCTCCGATGAGTAGGTTTTTCTCATACTGTCTGGATTGTTGGAAATCAAAGAAGAATAAGAAAACGTAAGAAGGAAATATGCGTGAATGGGATGTGGTTTTTTGATACCTTCAGAATCTGACCAGCATGCCAAAAACAAAACAAATAAATAATAAAATAAATATGGAGAGAGAGTCATTAACCATAAACCATTCTTGCACTTCAACTGTCCACCATCACACCAGATGTTTTGGGCAACAAGATTATTTTTGCAAATAAAAGGCATTTACCAAACCCGGACACAATCGGGTCATAGAGATCGCAAAACGCATACCTAAAAACCATTTGTACTGAAAAAGGTCAGTAATATGTACATACACCTTCGTGCAATCTCTCAACCTAAAAGAAAGACGAAGTTCATTTTAGACAATCTTCAAACTCGTATGGGTGAAATGAATTAAAACCAATCAAACAAAAGAAAAACCTCCGTAGGACAAGTATTCATAAAGATGATAAGATAAAATACATATAAATATTTAATATAAAATCAAATTTGAATCACATGTTCCTGGTACGAAGACAAACAGAAGCAAACTACACAATGTGATTACGCATCAAGCAGTAACTTGTGCTCTGTGATTATGGATACAGATTGAAGTCCCATTAATCAATGAGTTCCGATAAGAGATCCGCAAGATACCTCAGTGATGACATTTCATGAGGTACTGCTATTTCTAACATTTCAAATACTATTTTTAAGGGGGCTAATTGAATGAATAGGATGAGTTATTGGCAAGAGGTTTGTATGCTCAAGGTGTGAGCATTATCAACTTGACGAAACTTTACATCATCCAAGAAGAGCTTACCTTTTTTGGTGATGTGCCATCGGGCGCTACGCTTTCGTTCAGCGTCAAGTGACCAATATCAGTAACCACATCATCGGGTTCCATATCCTCTTGACCAAATGCAGAATCTGCCGGTAAACCACTATCGATTGAACACCTTGCTCGAGTCTGTATGCTAGCTGTGGCCATCGCATAGGCTACACAATTGGAAACGACCGGTTTTGCTCAGAATATCTGGGATATGTGCAAATAATATGGATAATTATAACAAGATAATCACTCGTATGCAGTTTAAATAAATTATCAATTCAGCATATCATAGAACAGAATCTGTATTCTGTTCTATGATGTGCTGAATTCAAAATTCATTGACGTTTATGATTAGAACGCATTCTTGTAATTTAAATGCTATATTAAACAATTCTCCTTGGTTTGAAAAACTAATACATCCGACAACTTCGATGAATACAATAAAACCAGTACTGATAAAGAGAGCATCCCCAAAATTGATACAAATCCCTCCGTCCTATCTAAAGTCGATTTATTTGTAGAACAAATTTCCACATAAACTTATAAAGGAACTGCCCGACATGGATCACTTCACTTTGATGTGGTGTAATGGTCGGTGTGTCTAAATCACTCATCGAGCCACATAGGATACTTTATCAAACAAAATGATTTCATCAAGCCTGAAAGGTAAGAACATAGAGGTCAGAAAAGTATAGTCGCTTGGTATTCCACACCAAGGTATCGACTCTAGTGGGCATCTGAGTCATTAAAATTGTCCTACGAGTAAATGCTCTAAGCAGATGGACCACCAAATCGCCTTGTGCCTTCGTTTCTATCGGAACCTAGATGAATCTCCTGCTTAGTGGTTAGATTTAACAGAAAACCGCATTCATCTGGCTCAGATGAACAAGTATCAGTCTTTTTTCGGAAAATCAAGAAGCACTACCATTGCATCCAGGGGGGAGGGGATACTGTAGAGAAAACAACTTTTGTCTTCAATTCCTAACCGTTTCTATCTCCCTCACTTTGAGTTACATAACATCACTTAGGTAGCTATTTTGTCAGTTGTAGAAGACGATTGCAAAATGGCGTTGTGATATATGAACCATCTATTTGTTCCTAATATTTTGGTGCCTTATCAAACTGGTAATCTGTGTATATTCAACGGGAAGACTCGTGCGAAATTGAGTCAGTGGTCGTATCTCGTGCGCAAAATCAAACCTTCAGAAATCGATACACGTTTCGTATCTCAAACATGCTATCAGGATCATAGAAATACGATTCACTGAATGTTTTTAGTTGCGTTCTCGAGGTAATTTCAATGCACATTACAAGATCATGCCCGGATGACTAGGTGCTGTCCCTAAAGAAAATAGTGGAACCTAATTGAAAGATTCAATTCTCCCTTACAGTCGTTTGTTTATGACGGTTTCAGAGCTCAATCCGTGCTGTAAAGAAAGGAACAACAAAAGCTATGTGTTCGTCAACTCAGCATATGCATCAACAAACTGCAGCTGTGACGGATAAACAGGTGCATTCCGTGACACAGTCACCGCCCTCAACCGGCTGAGTCGAAGCTCCAACATGTTTGTGCTGGAGGACGAGTGTTATGATCAGGTTACAAAACTGAACGCAGTGGATGCGTTAGGGGCAACGAACAGATAACGGCGATTGCCTTATTCAGTTCCGCGCAAAACGCCGGTTGTTACCTTCTTGATTACTAGAAATTGCGAAGGATGCACTTGAAGTTGAAAAGGTAAAGTTTCTACTTTTTGGCCAAATGCGGACTGACAGCAACTAGGTGTTCCAGTGCAATTTGTGAACTGAACCAAAATAAACACTGCTGTACACTGACGTTCACGTTGCTTACGACGAAATCAAACGTCCTTTTAGACTGTCTGGGTTGGTCACTGCCTGGCCTTAGTGGGTTTATAGAAAAAAGCCACATGCTCGAATTATGCACACTATAATGATAACCCACGGGAGGGGCTAGGAGGCTTGCAACACGACATAAGAAATGAGTTTAAAGTTTGAAGCGGTTTTCGTCAAAAGTTTCTTTTTACAGTTTCGTCCCATTTCGTCCCAGAAAGCTGAATAAAAGCGATGCGACTGATAATACGGTCGGTCTTATACAGTGATTTGCACCTCTCATCTATGTGCAGTTAATCTCCTGCTATGTCGCACCCCTCGGGAATTCGAAAAAGTGGGTAAATTCCAGGAACTGCGACATAGCAGGGTAAACAATAGTAGGTGCTAATAAGTAGTATAAACATCGGTTGACAGTTTTGTGACAAAATAAACCGGATCGATGAAAAGCAGGTTAATCCCGATAGTTGTTCACAATAATTATGATTATAAACTGTTTACTTATAACGGAATTTAAATCTACCGTCCCGCGTATTCAGTATGTGTCGCAAAAATTTAAATATTTTATGACGCCCTCAGCCTATTATCGGTACATTGCACCCGGTATTCACCCCTTTTCAGTTCTAAGTGTCTAGTTATCCCGAATCTACCTACCTTCTTTCAGGAGAACGTTTTCTGACCCAGTAATCCCATATTAATTCTACATATTCCTCCGTTCCGTTGAAACGTTAGGCTAACCACAGAATTGATTATATGAATTCCACCATAATTTACAATTGTTTTACCTATAATAATCACATCATCTTTGATCCATTCAAAGAAAAATAAAGGTGAATCAGTTCGAACACAGTGAGGAAATAACATGTAAAATGAGTGAAATATCTGTCACGCGGTATATTCAGCACATTGACTTTCTTCCCACATTCAAACTGATTGTCCGTTGTGTAATATATTCATGACTTTCTATTGAAAAATGTGTATCATTAACGTCGGCACACATCTATTCGTTCGTTCGCTTCTGTTGTTACTAGTGCATGTTCAAACCGACTGATGCATTCGTCATGACCGTTGTTAGTCGGGCTAACTATACCATTTGAAGATAGCTTTGAGAAACTATAATTTTCATTTGCGAAACCGTCATTTGGAATTGAGAAAC
>UZAN01053883.1:0-15526 GCA_900618425.1 Echinostoma caproni
TTAGACCACTGAACTTCTCCATTTTCTGTTCGACTCCACTTTCAACTTTCCTTTCTTCTCCTATTCTTCATCCAAATGGGCAGCCAAAAGACAGNAGACAGCAACCAAAACCGGCGCACGAAAGTGCATGGTTAATGGTTGTTCAAACTGAAACTGAAACTCATCAGGACTAGAGAATATGAATGGTTCCATTTTATTAGTAAATTTGTCCAGCAATTACGATGCATCAATGGGGATTACTCAAAAATAGGGGTAAAAGTGAATTAGTCAAAAAATACTCACTGATAGAACAATACACAATGCACGTTTTGAGAACTCACCTGTTTAGCAAATAGAGCAGTAACGCTCACCACAAGCATGATGTTGAAGTCAGCCGACCCCACAACGGCTCCTAGGCCGATATCATCCTTTATTGGAGTGAAATGAAGATGTTTGAAAAATAAGGGGAAAACGCATTGTAGACAATCTGTTCGTGAATTGACATAATAGTGTACAATCGTCATCCATTAACACAGTGCACAGAAAAGGTATACTGAAATGATCACAAGCCTGAAAAGCGTTTATCGGCATAAGGTTAAGAAATCGGAAGGGATATCATACATATAGCTATCCTTTGCTAAAAAACCTAGTGTCTAAGTCAGGTAAATATGGGAATTCGGGATAACAATCTTAAAGCTTAGTTTCATCGGCTGTCATATCTATACATGAAATAGAGATCGTAAAAGAATTAGGTTACTTAATACGGCAACAGGCAATTGGACAGGACGGTGAGCTAGGAAAAAACGACTAGCCTTCAACTTAGATTGAACCAGATTCTGTCGAATTCCAAATGAAAACATATCCTGTGGTCAAAATCAAAGTAGTCTTTTACCGTACTTCATTGCATGAATATAGTGCTGTCATCTAAACGTATATATACATATATAACACCATATACGGCGCCGAAATAACCATGGGTGAACGAAAAAATATAGGTGAAAAGCGGGGAAAATAAAACAGCCAACTTCGCACGACGTCGCACACTATCAGAGCACGAATGAAATTCAAATCGGCCTACAGCTTGTTCAATGCCCAAGCAAATATCGTTGGCCAAGTCGCAAAAATAGGCACACCCACCAACGGCACTTTGCTTTTGTTTTTCTCTCGCAGAAAGCGTATGTTCTACTTCAGTCAACTGTACTGCTAAATAGGTATACTTGTTTTATACTGTCTTGTTATTCAAATAGAAGGAAAATCTCAGGATCAGTCTAATCAATTATTAGAAATACTGAACTAAACGGTTGCTTCGTAAGTAGAAGTGTATATGTATCTACTCAATTTGTTCTCAAATTCAATTTAAATGGAAACTAGCAGATAAAAATCTGGATTGGATGTTATTGAATAAACGGTGCCTTGTGCTTTTGTTGCGTTTAGCCACAACGCCGGGGGGGTTGCGACTGGTCACCGCTTCCTTGCATCTCGAGAAATGATCCCATACGACCAAGCGCCTCAAATAGCGTCGAATGAGAAAGCCCTACTCACTACCGACAGGTGGAGAGGTGTTTTCCCATCAAAGTGAGAGGACGAAAAGCCAATATCTGGCGGCTATAACCGGGTCGGTGGACCACTGGCAGTTCACCTAGGGGATTGGACTAAAAACCCTTATTCCAAACTAACCAAGAAGAGGTGTGAGAACCACACACACCTTCCCGGTTTTGGTAGTGGTCACCGGCTCGATTTGGTATGGAGGTGTATTGGTCACCTTAGATGTTTGACATTCAATTTTATGAAGATTATTGTACCATGATTTGTTTGGCACATAGTCTGGTCTCAGGAGTATGTGAAATACATACAATACATACATTAGCCAAAACCACAAAAATCAAACGACGTTTTGATCTTCCTGGAAGGCCTTTTTAAGTCACTTGACATGTAGAAATGAAAGAGTTTTCGAGAACCGCGTCAAATGGATCAGGTTTATTATTAGTTTTATTGCATTCTATATTTTTACCCTGGTAACCTTGTCAGTTTTTACTTCCTTGCGTCCACTTCCTCCGCATTGTTCTATCAAATGGACAGCTGAAATACAGCAACCTGAACCAGTACACGAAAGTGCAAGAATAGTGATTTTACAAAGTGAAAGCTACAATATTCTCATTCTACATGAAAAGCAAGAATATAAATCCCTATTATGTCGTTTTTTCACCCGAGTGTTCCGCGAAAAGCAATGTGGATTAATGGTAACATTCATTAAACTGATGTGATTTTTGAAACCCATTTATCAGAACACGCACTTCTTCAATAATTTCATTTTCAGGCTAGTACAACCCCTTAGTTAGAACAAAAAGAGCAGCATTGAATTGAGAATGAACAGTACGGGTCAATTTGGAATAGAAAACATACGGGGACGGGTGGGATTTGAGGCCAAATTTCTCTCATATTTCTACGTGCGGGGGGGAATCCAGGTGCGTAACAGTGTCCAACTAACCAGGATTATCATTAGGCTCATATAGTCCGGTTTACACCACGTTTGAGAAACCAGATCAATCTTCGTAGCTCATATAGTTTAGGCTGAGAATGTAAATGGTGATGCCTCATTCACTTTCACTTTTCGAAGTGTTACTGATTTTGAAGTGTGGAAAGAGGCCCCGTAAAAGATGGTGGATGCCAACTACTTCGTTGTACAAGCACTTAGGTATTAAACGGTCCAAGCCAACATCAAATGAGTTCGCAGATGGTGTTTGGATACAACCATCAGTGGTTAACTTGAATAGGCTGCGCCCAGTTCAGTTTTTACAACCATTAATCCTGCACTTTCGTGCGCCGGTTTTGGTTGCTGTCTTTTGGTTGCCCATTTGGATAAAATANAGCGGAAGATGGGTAATACATATAGAGTGAGACGGGGAATACATATAGTGTTTTAGGAAAATAACGAATGGATGCACGAGCGCCACTGTTTGCGACACCCAGCCATATCGCTCAGTGTCTCTAACCATCGGTGACCATCATCCCGAGGNCTGGTTGGGCTGCGCCCAACATTTCTTGGATTCATTGTTACTAACTTCCGGAAAATTAACTTTAAAAAAACGTCACTCAATAAAAGCAAAACCTTACATTAATTATATTTTTATGTCATATTAGAACCAGCAAAAAAGGGAGATCATTTTCATCATATGAGAAATAAAACTGCTTTATAAAGGTCAGTCTGTTGTAGCAATAATACCGAAAACGTTCATGGTAATATACTACTCGGCAATACTATTGTAATATTTTATCTTCAGTGACTCCCGGTTTCGTTCCGAAAAAGAACCTTTCTTATCCATTAACTTTGTTTCAATAACGCTTTTTTCATTCTATCCATCTAGCATTGGCCCCTTGAAGAGAACAGTAACTGAAAGACAACGATGAACTGAACATCAGTCATCTGACCAACCTTTGCGATTCCAAAGAGAATGTGGGCCACATCGCGGTGGTCGTTTGGTACAAAAAACAAGACGGACTCATCCGAGCTTGTGTAAACAACATTTCCTCTTGGTTTATAAATGTAATGAAGCAGAGGTCTGAAAGGAATACAGTTGGTCTGATTTGGCGATTCTAAACCTCGTCACATTAGTAATTCTATAAGTAAGTGAGGATTTTCCGGTCAAAATGTAATAATTTAACGCTGGAGAAGTAGCCCACGAAAAGTATGCACCTACGAGGAACTTAGCTATGCAAAACTGTCATCAATACTTCTAAAGTCGAATTATCCACTCGAAGTAACCTTAGTTATGTAAATCAGACAGATACAAGATAGGTATTGCCATGCCTAATGTATTGAACCCCTATTTAGTTTACTGCTTCATAGTCAAGTGCTTCGTTTCGTATAACAAGCGCCTGCTTTCATAAGCCTATTGGGAAGGATCAACCACCAATCTATGGAATAACAAATAGATTTTGCGTAATCGTTAGGTGATCAGTTGTTACCCAAAATTACAACGATGATTCATGGTTTTAAATGGGTTGAACCAGAATGGTTATCGCATGATAAAGAAGCTTACGTTCATAAACTAAATAATAATCCGAGATATTACCTTTGCAATAAATACGCCAACAAGTGTGGTGGCCAATTCAGGAGCTGAGCTTCCAGCAGCCATAAAGGTTGCTCCGGCCACATCTGGCTGCAAATGTAGTACTAGAAACAGTGTGTGTTAATCAGAATCCCGTGTTGCTTACCATCACAGATCCGTTCCAGACAGGGAATAAAATACTCATCACAAAGGATGGCCAGTCCAATAAACATATAGACTGCCCCAATAATATGAATGATAATAGCACCTCTCTGGCGTTGCTTTTGCGTGAAAAGGTCTTTGGGGAAATTTTCCACAGCCAAAGGTGTACAGTTTGCTGTTGGCGGTGGGTGAACAATGTTTATACCCAAAAGATGCCGCTGTCTTTGAAAATTTGAAACGGATGCTGTCAACGGGTCTAGATTCTGTTCTTCAAAGTCATGTGATCTTTGTGGATCAAGCACTTCGTTCTGTTTTAGGTGATGAAAATAAGTCTTGATCGTCAGGAAGCAAAGATAAAGGAGTACACATCCCACACGCCATTGAAGTGAAGACTGCCTCTTGAACATCATATTGATTGGGATTAATTTCGGGGATAATTCATGACTTCAGACGGAATTCTTTTTCATGACACTGATGACCGTTTGGGGCTCTCTGTAAAATAGAAAAAAAACATGATTTCAAACATGATAGCAGAATCTTATCGCAAAATTCTACTGAACGCTTTATCATTCGCTTGATACGCAGTGAAGAGAATTGAGGACAAATTCCGTCTTTCGTTGTTAAAGACATTACACTTCCATCTATATAGGTGGACAGGTTACAAGTTGTCATTTATAACATATTTAAAGGGATGGAAGCATTTAAAAGTTTCCTCAACACAAGAAGACATATGTAGGCAAAACTGATATTGGCCATCGATTTCGCGTGCTCTCATTCGGCTGTAAACGCACATTTATATGATCATGTAAAACGAAGAAACATAAGAGCTGAATTGAGTCATTTGATCAATGTGGTGGACAAGTGAGTTGCGTGATTTGTGTTTGGCCAGGGATTGAGGTCAAGTTAGATGACAAAATTTGATATGGAAGTGAACTGATCCGAACGATGTTGTGAATGTGGTGGAGGGAGGGCAAGGGAAGGTCATGTCACGTCATGCTATGGTAGGATGGTATTAAGTGTAACATCATCACTACCACGACAACAACAGTTGCATCACAAATGTTTTTTGAAAGTGTAATTGCGGTTTCAAGCGATCAATAATTATCGCTTCTAAGTCCGTGAACTTTGAGGCCTCGCAATGACTCGAAAGGCTTTGGGTGCGTCCACATGGTGACCGGAATCTAACAAATGACGGTCAATCGCACTAGATGGTAGTTTCCTCCGCAAAGATCAAGTTGTTTCGGAATATGTTCACACGGTCTGGTTGATAGAGGACGTTGTCCTTCCGATGTACCGCTGACCGTAGATATATTCAACTGAATAGATGCAGTTGAAGGTAACACTAACGTCTTCTCGATCCAGATTAATGCGTGTGAGACAACGAAACGTCCCGTAGACAATCATTAGTCTCGCAGAAATGTACGTTCTTTCCACGGCGTGCGTTAAAGGACGACATATCTTTGTTGTCACATCATCTCCCTTGAAAGGCAGTTGTATATCGACATATTTCTTCTTAGCCAATAGGGAAATAAGCTGTGTTGATCGGCTTGCTGTACTTGTGAATGAATGTGATAGGATAACGATTGTCTAGGGAAGCATGGGTCAATCGGTCTAGTTCATCTGGCAGGACATGAGGACTACCTAGTGGGCGAACCGCGTGAAATAGAGTGCGTACCAGACCACGCCTATATCCCAAAGGGCAAAAACTCCTGGATTATAAATACTGTCCTGTCCATGTAGGCTTTCGATTCATAGATATCTGTAGCTTCTCGTCCGACATTCGACTGAGTAGTAAGTCAAGAAATGGAAGTTCAGATTCCAGTTCACATTCTAATGTCAGTTTGATGTTGGGATGCAATGAGTACAATTTGTGAAATAATGTTCTAATATCTGTTCCGTTGCGTGCAATAACTAGTGTATCATCAACATACTGTCAACATGGTAGTGTCCAATTCAGTTCATCTTCCAATTTGTTTTCTAGTGTTGACAGAAAGATATCAGCAAGAATTGGCCCCAAAGGGTTACCAATAGCTACACCATCAACCTGTTTATAGATATATCCGTTGAAAACAAACTGTACGTCGTGAACGCATAAATCAAGTAGGGTTTTCAAATCAGTGGCGAGGAAACCTATTGCACTGGCATGTTTACATAGTTTTTTCACAGCTTCCTCAACCAGGACATTTGTGAACAATGAAGTAATATCGTAAGAGGCGAGAAAATAACTGCAGTAATCTACTTCTGGTATTGCTTCTTTTAATTGAAATGTATCCTTCAGTCCAAAGTTGCACAGTCTGGTAGTAATGGGATCCCCGATTTGTGGAATCTTATGGATGGTTAACTCTCCCCAACACAAACTTGCACAATGGTTGGTCAAGCTGATTACTCCAATTAGTACCAAACAGGTGACGTGTGTGCAGTTGAGAACAAATAAAACAAACTCAAAGGATTGGAAGTACTGCAGAGGTGTAGCGTCTGAGAGTGGTTAGCAAAGCACTGGTTGTCTCAACGAATCCACATGCGTAGATTCAGCTGGTGGAACATAATGCATACACCGAATGTTTTCTACATGGCACCTCGCTTATCGCTGCTACTCCAGGATGATAAATGGCGCGTGAAGTTTATCAGATGATGAATGAATAACGAAAAAATGGCTAGCTTCGTCTTCTTGTTTTTCAGGCTGCAGTTATATAGACCTCAAAGGCAAACATTATAGCAGTGAATTAATACTACTGGTTTGTTATCAAGCGATTCAAACTTGGTAGAAAGGTCCTTGTGTATGCATCTTCTGATGGTTTGGATTCCGAGAATGTCAGGGATCAGGTGTCTTATGGTAGTGAAATCAATCCGCAATCTTTTTTGTAGGATAACGCCCAGCTACCCTAGTTAAAGTGAAGATTTACAACCAGAGCTTTTACTCACAAAGCATCAGAACGGTATTTAAAGGTTGGAGTTTATTAGGAGCTAATGTTCAATTAGAAGGATCTTTAATCCTTAGCAGCACAGTTCAGAAGTCCAGGACTCACAATACATTTAAATCTGAAGTGTAGATGTGTAGATGCTCCTAGAGGTTTTGGGTGACCTGCTGTCATCCTCAAGCAGAAGAACCCAGTGTCAACTTTTTAACCGTGTGCTAAGTTGTGAAAACTTTGATTGACTGATTAATAAAAGTTTTAGATAACGTGATTGGAACTCAGTCTCATACATGACAGATGTATATGTACTTTCCTGCATTATCAATTCAACTTTATTGAGCTTTGTAATTATTTGTTCATTGTACAAGCTTCTGGAAGGAAGTACCCAAAAATATAACATTACATAAATGTTGCATTCTCAAGTCTTATCTATTCTATTGACCAAATATGAATATACAAAATGCATATGGTCAACGATGTTAACGATTGCATGATAATGATAACAGTTTCAGTTCTAGTTTTTCGACCATTACCATGCGTTTGTATGCGCTGGTTTTGGTTGCTGCCTTTTGGCTGTCCATTTGGAGAGAAGAGCAGAATGAAGATTAGAATGATAAGGGCAGAGTCGAAGAGAAGACAGCGAATTCATATGGACTAGTGTTGCAGGAATAGTAAGTAAAAGCACGAATGCCGCTGAGTGAATCCCCCAGCCATATCACTCAGTGTCTCTAACCATGAGTGACCATGATCTTGATGTCCTCATTCAGGGAGTCTCACGGTACCAATGTGACCCAGTGTCCTGGTTAACGTTTTCATACCCTCATGCCAGGTCTTCGTTTGATCACCCTTGACCTTTTCCAACCGCTACCCACCTCGGCGAATATTCCTCGCCGCGGCAACTTATCTGGTGAACTGCGTAACACATGCCTCAACCAACATAATCTATGGAGGTCGACTACTTGTTCAAATGGACAACCGTAATTACCTCAAACTCTGTGCCTATCCTCAACACTGCTTGTCCGGTTCCCTTTAGTCATTTTGGTTGTGCATTTTCATGAAATATTTATCGTTCGGCAGAATGAAAAGATATACAACGACTTTCACTGGTAAGCTTTTAGGTAAAAGTTCTGTTGATTGCTCGTTATTCAGAAGGGAAATATAAAGCTGACTGTTTATGAATATTGAGAAAACATTGAAATGGGTGTGAGACCTAAGGTAATTTTTTTCGCGAGGGGGAAGGAACCAAAGAGCATTCACAAAGACAACGAACGAAGAAATGGATGAAAGACCGACTTACGGGAGCCAAAGACAAGTTTATCTGTGAACAAAGCCCTGAAGATTTTCAATTAAAATGTTGGACAACACAAATCCGTGAGAATGAGGAGCACCAAATGAAAACTTCAGATGAAAACGAATGAGTATACAAAACTTTGCATTTTTTTATCACACACTTTCGTGTGATGACCAGAAGACGGGGTAAACCCCATAGTCACGAGGACCTGCTGTTCAGTGATGGAAACCGGTAATCTAAGCTCCGGACCTGGAGTGGTGAACCACACAAGGTCCCGATAGGTTAGGCGTAGTATTGAACCGGACGACAGTAGAGCTGTCTACCACCAGTGGCAACAGTAACTGCAATCACCATGACCAAATAACACAGGCCTTATTGGCCAAAGAATTCAGTCTGTCTATTTTCCAGTACCAACAAAAATCAGAGAATAACGGTTCTATCAAGTGCTTTTTAACTATTATGCTATATTATATTTCACACGCGTCTCAGTTCAGACTAGACCAAACAAATCACGGTAATATTGTTGGTATAACAAATAAAATATTCTATGATTTACCATTGAGCGGAACGCGGACAGGTTACCAGGTAAAAGGTGAATTCTCTTCGGGAATTCAAAAATAGAGCCTGTAGCTAGTCTAAGCCTCACCTGCAATGCAGCTGGTCGGTTTATGGAACTCACAATCAACCGGAAACTACTGTCTAGTTCATCGGATAATATATCTTTTGGACGAGGTCAGACGTCCAGGTTGCCCGATAGGCATCGATACCCAGATGAGCCGAGGACTACTGCCACAAATAGGGTTGATTGGTTTAGAATCAGAGCTTTTTCTAACTCCCCTAAGTGAATTTCTAATAGATCACTGACTCGATGATAGCCCCTTTCACTTTGGTGGGGAAATACCTCCCCAGGCAGGCAGTGATTAGGGCTTCCTCAGCAGAGGCCGTCTGAAAGGCTTGGTCTTATAGGCGAATTTCGTGAGTTTCACAGGAAGGAGGATTAGCAACAACCCGTGACACCCAGCCCCAATCACACTGAAGCTTTCGGAGGCCATACGATTGGTGACCCTTTATGTGGTTCGCCACTCCAAGTCCCGGGGCTTAGGTTACCTTTTGCTTTCACTGCACAGCGGGTTCTCGTGACTATGGGGTTTACCCCGTAGCGGTTCCTCAACCGACAGTTTCGCACCAGCAGTTCTCTCTTCTTTCCTCTTGTTTTTTTTAAGTTTCCTGGTAGATCCATTCGAGCTGGACGTGATCATGAAATAACGGACCAGTAGTACTTTCATCCTACGCTAGTGAGTAGCATCAGGACAGGTTCAGCTTCTAATCAGTCCTGTATAATTGAGGAATATCAGGACATGGTTACATAACCATGACATACTTATCAGAACCATCAAGATTCATATATCAAGTATTGACTTGGCCTATCGATCAGGTAGATTAATTACAAAACCTAGACTACCGTTAATCTTTTCCTTCTAACATAAAGACCCTTCTTCTCTACCGTCGAGATTTATCACGAGTCGCCATTATTTGACGATACTGATCTTCTAGAGAACGTTTCTTTATTATATATAGCAAATTGGACACTTTCAAAATTAAGTTAAGCTTTAACTATTACCGTGCTTCTAATGAACTCGAAAAGACCGCACCGGCACAATTCCCCATGGTGACCTCTGTATCGCACGCTTCCCTTGCATTGATCAGATCTACTTTCAGGTTTCCACTGCCGTTGCTTAAATAACAGTCTAGACCTAGCCAAAATTACTTCCAACATTTCGGAAGTTTCAGAATATTTCGTTTCTATAAACCCAATCCTTGGTTCTGTTTCTTCTTGGCACGGATATCCAGAACGAACGTGAGTAAACATTAGTGACAGGTTCTGACGAACATTAGCCACCGCCTAGTCACCAAACGCCCGTCTGCTGTTCATCACACGAAAGTGTGTAATAATTAAAAAAAGCAAGACCCCGGATTCTAGATTAAATCTGACGGTTACCTGTGGATATTCAGGTGCTTCTATTTTCCTACAAGGCGGTAGTTAAACCCCACCAGACTATAACATAAGTGTGAACAACCTACTTTAGGAAGCATATTGACCGACCAGTGTGTGGTATTTGGAAACTATAATCATAAAAGGTATGGGGCTAATAGCTACGAGCAAAGGCTGATACACCCAAAACTTTTGGAGGTTGAACAAGGACTTAAAGCGAAGCTTGTTTGTGTCCCGGTATTGTTTGTTTTGGTGGATTTGTGGTCAGACAGTGAAGTTTTTATTCTATGACGACGAATCCAGGGTAAGGCCTGAAACTATTTATGTCTATATTGAAATTTATGTCTACATTCTGTCACCACGAGCTCCGAGTTTCGTGTCGTATTTTGTGTGTGCATTTAGTTTGATCAATCTGTAGTAGCTAAATGTAAATATGGATTTTAGTTTACAAGTATTCAATATTGTGAAAGAATGTTTTACGATCATATGTCTGCAGTTCACGTAAGAGCCTAGCCGTGAAATTTGAGGAAGAAGAAAACAAGTAGGAATTCATTAAGTTACTACTCACGGTGGGTTTTTACCGTGAAGAATGTGTGAAGGAGAGAGAGAAAAAGGAAAAAACAAGGAACAAACACTCTAAAAGGAATGAACTTTTTTCTAGAGGTTTATTTATTAGATAACTACTTAACGGATCACCTATGTTCTCAACCATTCACCACAGAGTTTGTTGAGTTCAGTTATACTAGCAGCCATCAGACATTAACACATTCCCACTTAACGCGGTTTGCAACCACGCTAGACTATATGGTATGAAAGACCAGGGAAACCGGAGTAGGTTTTCGGTTTAAGAACAAAACACTTTACAATTGTACAATGCATTCCCGGAATTATTTCGCTGCATCTCAACTGGTGCTTATTGCAAAAGAAATTCGTTCTTTGTTTTGAAGTTTGCCTAAAAGCATTTTATACTTTCTCAAATATCATCTCCCGTGATGTCATCCGGTGCCACTTCTCTAAATACCCACTTGGACTATTTACTGCATGATAGCGACCTAATCTAGTCAAATGTCTAGCGCACGTTGTTCTTGTTGCAGACCTCCTAGGGCTTATGCTGCACTTAGCATGGGTCGTGGTTGTCGGCTTTATGCTTCCCGTCTACCAACCCCAACGACAATTCTTTTCAGATAGAAACAGATTGGTACCTCTGTTTCATTTCATTCATTTGTATCTGGCAGATCCACAAGCACTTTTTCATTCTTGTCGGCAGAATGAGGAAGCAGGGCTATTGTTTGATGGGAAAGCGGTCACCTCGGAGAACACATTGGGTGTTGTAGTCCCCATTTCGCGTTCACTACAGGCCAGTTTCTACTTTCACCTCTGAATTTTCGAAGAAGTGAAATCGCACCTGGTAATGAATTTTTCGGTTAGGGGAAAGTGGCCGGTGGTCCATCAAAAGTTGCGTACGGGTCCTGCACGAGAAATGAAAGTAACCTCGTCGCTTTTCGATTTCAAGGCTAGACTGATAGCTTTTCCACCCAAGAACGATTTCTTCGTTATAAACATTACTGTACCATCATTTATTTGGTGAAGAACTGTGAACTCGATCAAATCTTTGTCCTCTGAAAGCTGATAGAGCACTGCCATACCTGTTTAAGAATAAAGATCACATTCTGATATATCCGCGCGGCCTTTGAATTCATCAATAGGATCGCATTATGGAACCGCTTATTGAGGAGAGAAATACCTAAGAAGTATATGTCGATCCTCAAAGAGATGTGTCCTCAAACTTCAGGTTAGGTCATGGCCTATGGCCAGTTTTCTCACCTTTCGCAGTCTCCAAGGATGCTAAACAAGGCTGCCCTAAATCTTAATTCCTCTTTAATTTGGCCATAATGGATATTCTGCAGAGTGTTTTGTCACGTCTAGTAAACTTCTCTCATGAAGCAGAGTTCTTGACTTGGAATATGCCGACGACATCGCATTACTGGGTGACACTGGGTGACACAGTCCAACACATTTTAAATCAATTGGCGACTAAGGTATCCAGCTACAAAGAGTATTGTACCATGATTTGCTTGGTATACAATCTGGCCTCAGATGTGTGTGAAATAGATATATATGGTATGTGGTTTTCACAATCCAAGTGCAAGGTGTTTATTCAAGGCTGGCAAGAGCCTTTATCTGCACTCACTCTCTGTGGTGATCAGCTGGAGTTGGTTGGGAGTACCTCGGGGGATAGATTGAAGTCGGAGGTGTTCGAGAGATCACTTCACAAATAACAAAAGCTATAGCAGCTTTCGCCGGGCTGCGACACTTATGGCGGCTTCCAGATGGGGCCAAAGAGGTGATGATTATCGTTGGTTACAGACAATGAAAAATATGATCCAGAATATAAGTCAGCGGCGCAAAACCATGCGGCTTGTCTATCGAAACTACTTGCCCCGTAGAAACGATTACGTACACACACAATAGCAAAAAGCATTCGGGAAAACAAAACATATTCATTCTTGCTATCTCAATCAGCTGTAATTATCTTATCTTTATTTCACTCTCTTTTATGCCTCAATTTTCCCGTCCTCTATAATTATTTTTGTTGCATTGATACCATGCTTGTTCGCAAGCCGATGGTATATAGATACACCCAATAACGTGAAAAATAATATGACAACAGCAGTTACGCATGGAGCACACCCATTCCCAACTGTCATCTGTCAAGTTTTGCACACTTAAATAGAGAAATAGTTTACGGCGAGATGTGACGATCACCTAGGCAAGGCCGTCTATACGTTCCCATATATAACCTTATTCATGCGCAAAACAGCACAATCGTGTAACGGCTCGCATTCAGTTGGAGCAAAAATGAAATGTTTTGGCGATATTAAGATCCCCGTACAAAGAAGCCAAGGAAAAGCCGTCATTATTAAAAGTCTCTGGTTGAACGAGTACCCCTAAAATGTCCTCATCCACTCAGCGCCTATGTATAATCACACATAAAAATATGAGCAAGCGGAGCAAGAAACACCTTGATCGAGACGCAAAATTAGTATAAAAGTGGATGAAGTAGAGCCAGGGCACTATGTATTGGACAAAATTTGTAAAAAGCCTACGTGCATTGTAAATTACACTCGATTGTGGAAAATGATGGTGTGACTGAGGCGAAGGAATTAATATATAGGAACTTACAATCATATTATGTATGTCAATGTATTCTAACTGCAGACCTCGTAGCAACCTGTTTAAAAGGATAACTGCAGCATGAGGACGTCTAGCCTTCTTCAGAATGCATAGACAATAGTCAGTGGGACGGCAACAAACAGATGGGGGTTCCAAGAGGTATCAAACCTTGCTATGAACACGTGGTTCCTTAGGTTGGTGTGACTGTCACTACAAGTAAGTTTCATATCGTCCCCGTCTAGCTGGTCTATTGCCGGTAGATGGAAGGATTCGCATAGTGGATGTGAGGGGATGTGCAGAAACCTACTGCGTACCGCGAGGTATTCTATCAGGTGAAAATACTTCAGTATGAACAAGATGAACTGATCCAGCCGCTCTTTATATTATAATGTCGATAGCCCTCGAACTTTCTTTGTCACTCACCGCTGACCATGAACTACTTCAAACTTTGGAGCTTAAAAGACCAGGAACAGTGCGGTTGCTTGGTGTTCATTGAAAGACACATCGCCTGATATTTGTGAACTAAGGCCCTTCGAGTGTGCGTGGGCACAGCTCAAGAGTTGGTAAGCACAACTGCACATTCATAATTTGTTTCTCAAGGGATCCTGTTGGAAGTGGAGGCAAGCTGCACTGTTATCTAGGCGTTTCCACACTCCAATGTCATAAGCATATATCAACCACAATAACCCCATTCTTACTGTTTACTTTAGGGTGGCTGGATCCTGAGAGAGCATAGAGCATCTTCATAGATATCCCAAACTAGAGCTGTTCTGACCGGGCATCAAAGCACATGCATAAATCATTGACAAATAGCAAGATGAACTCTTCTTAACAGTTCTTCTGTTTGCAGTCCTTAAATTTAAGGACTGCAATCGCAGAATCAGGAAAAGACCTACAGGCAGAGACCTATCGAGGAAGAGATTTTTGAGCGATTATTTAGGCTGAACTTTCAAATAACTCAATACATATATATACCTCGTCATTCTAGTTAGCACGTATGCATGCCTTCGGAATAAATTCCGAGATTCGATGAGTGACTGTAGGTCAGGTCAGGTCAGGTTGCACAGGACGGTAAAGTCTTTCACCTATCAAGCGTCCAGATTCTTGCTCCAGTCGGAAACACGTCTTCCGGAGCTTCGACTTCTTGTCGACCGTTTGACCACAGCCGCGATTTCTTCGTTTCGAACTGTCCCCCTTGGCGCGTCCGTACCTGCAAAGGGAGGTTATCTGAAAAAGGGCAGCATAGACACCTACTGCCAGGTACCCTACATGATCTCTGGATACAGGCTCGTCCAGACCCCATCTAGCTGCCTTTTGAACTCGTCGACTGTCCTACAGTCTATTAGTGAAGATGGTAGCTGATTCCACTCATCTATCACTCTACTCGTGAAGAAGTTATACCTGAGGTCAAGTCGGCTCCTGGGCTTCATTAACTTCAAATGATGCCCCCTGGTTGACTCGAGCGGTGCTCGGGTAAACAGGCTTTCGGCTTCTAACCCAGTCAGTCCCCTCATTATTTTGAAGGTTTCAATCATGTCGCCTCTCAGGCGTCTCCTCTCCATGGAGAAAAGCCCTAAGGATTCTAACCTCTCCTTATATGACTTACCCCTCATTCCCGCGATCATTCTAGTAGCTAACCGTTGCACCCTCTCGAGGCAATTTACATCCTTCTTCAAGTAGGGAGCCCAAGCCTGCACGCAGTACTCCAACTGCGGCCTAACTATGGCCTTATATAGAGGTAGGAAAACCTCAGCCTTCCTTGACGAAAGGGCCGCCTTGAGCTGGAACAATTGCCCCCTCGCTTTTTGTGCGGCGGCCAGGCATTGATCACTAGGCTTAAAGTCCTCGCGAACCAGAATTCCTAGATCCAGCATTCGGTTTACTCGAGCGAAGACCGTCGGTTCCGTGGTCGTAGCCACTCGAACCGGAAGCCCTACGGTATTTAGAACGTGACACTTGGCAG